>CM022703.1:62135814-62413727 GCA_012295165.1 Asparagus setaceus | reverse complement strand
GGGTGCATAGGTAAAAACCCCAAAAATAAATCATCAAGCCTTGTCTCCATCTCAACTTAACTTGGTTTCACGCTTGAATTTTCAGATCATGATATGCAAACTAATAATCCATGAATTAGACCGGGGTGGGCCTGGGCTGACTTGGGCCCAATCAATTTGGGTCTGCCGTCTGCTCTAGCCTTTTGGTGAAGCCGGTCCACATCTGACTGATATAGGGGAAGCCCAGGCCTAGCCTAGGACCGGCCATCTGGGTTGGCCCGGGTCCTTAACCAAGGACCTATGTATCAATATTGTCGATTAATTAGGTAAGCCTATTGGTAGTATATCACAGATATAGACACTGCTGAATTCCTGGGAAATTTGTATGAATATTGAGTCAAATTTTGTTTATTTCTAGGCTCTCTGTTGTAACTATTCTTGCCTGGCTTCAATAACCTGAAACAAATGGCTTAGATTATCTGTAAACATCCTGAGTTCGTTAAAAGATTAATTAAATGCAAATAGACCCCTTTAGTATTGTCGTTTTGAACTTACTACTTCTGTAGTTTCATTTTGGCATATATACCCTTCGGGTGAATTTTTTTTTAATGACCCCTTTATCCTTGGGTAGACTCACTAATTTCATCTAGGGGAAATATGTGTCAAAAATTGACCAGGAAAAAGAGTCGAAAAAGTTCACCAAAGAGTCGAAACAGTCATTATGCGGTAGAAGTATCCTAGTAAGTTGAAAACAACGACACTATACTAACCCTTCTTTAAACTCAAAGCTAGCCCATAACGCATCACTCAATTTCTCAAAGCTACAATGCATCCTATATCCTCTATATATAAAAAGGCCTAGAGGTGTTATTGTTCACTTTTCTTGTTCATTTTAGATTGAGATCTTTGTTCACATTTCACTGTTCACACTTTTCACAAAACACCTTTAACTTAACACATTTATGGAAAACACATTTAACTTTTTAAAATTACAACCAACATTAAATTCAAGGAGATTTCATATCTAAAACAAATTCAAGGAAATATAAACAACCCCAAAAAATTATAATTTATAAAAACATCCCCTAAAAGTTTTAACTTTGCAAAAACACCAAAACTTTTAAAATTTAAAAAACAAGCTAAAAATTTAATACTTACAGAAAAAGCTTGAAAATTTAAAACATACACTAAAAATCTATAAATTGCAACCAGCCCCTAAAATTTTAGATTCGCAAAAACACCCCAAAACTTTCAATTTTGCAACAAACACCCTCAAAATTTTAAAATTTACCCCAACACCTGAAAAACTAAGTTTAAAAATAAACTTAAGATTTCAGATCTGAAACATTACAATGAAATTTCAAAAGATACAAACAACCCCAACAGATTTAGAATATCTGAGAAAACACCCTAAAACTATAAATACTTGCAAAACCACCATAAAAATTATAATTTATAAAAAAATAAGAGTTTTAAGAAACCAATAAACTGAAAATCAACATCCCCTGAAAAATTTTAACTTTGAAAAAAAATAATACAAAACTTTTCAAAATTAGCAAAACTAAGCTCAAAATTTTAAAACTTACAGAAAAAGCTTGAAATTTTCAGACTTACACTGAAAATCTATAAATTACAAGCATCCCCCTAAAATTTTAGATTCGCAAAAACACCCAAAGTTTTAAATTTGCAACAAACACCCTCAAAATTTTAAAATTTATAGTAATATATGTGAATATTTACATATAGCCCCTAAAATCAATAGTTACCACAACTATTGTACTTTTTGTGTAACTTTACTTGGACAGCTTTGCCCTCGAAGTTTCCACTCACATATGAAGCAAACACATGCAACGACGCCTACTTACTATATATATATCTCTATATCTCTATCTCTATCTCATCGCTCACCGCCACAAAACACCTTTAAATTAACACATTTATAGAAAACACCTTTAACTTATTAAAATTACAACCAACATCAAATTCAAGGAGATTTCATATCTAAAATAAATTCAAGGAGATATAAACAATCCCAAAAATTTATAATTTACAAAAACATCCCCTAAAAGTTTTAACGTTGCAAAAACACCCAAAACTTTTAAAATTTAAGAAAAATAAGCTCAAAAATTTAATACTTACAAAAAAGCTTAAAAATTTCAAACCTACACTGAAAATCTATAAATTACAAGCATCCCCTAAAATTTTAGATTCTCAAAAACACCCAAAACTTTTCAAATTTGCAACAAACATCCTCAAAAATTCAAAATTTACCCCAACACCCTAAAACTAAGTTTAAAAATAAATTGAAGATTTCAAATCTGAACATTACAATGAAATTCAAGAAGATACAAACAACCCCAACAGATTTAGAATATACGAAAACACCCTAAAACTATAAATACTTGCAAAACCACCATAAAATTATAAATTTATAAAAAATAAGAGTTTCAAACGAAACCAATAAACCGAAAACCAACATCCTCAATAAAAGTTTTAATTTTGAAAAGCACACCACAAAAGCTGCTCAAAATTTTAAAACTTATAGAAAAAGCTTAAAAATTTCAAACCTAAAATAAAAATCTATAAATTGCAAGAGGCCCCTAAAATTTAAAGCTTGAAAATTTTAAACCTACACTGAAAATCTATAAATTACAAGCGACCCCTAAAATTTTAGATTTTGTAAAAACACCCATAACTTTCAAATTTAGCAAAAACAAGCTCAAAATTTTAAAACTTACAGAAAATGCTTGAAAATTTCAAACCTACACTAAAATCTATAAATTACAAGTATCAAATCTACGAAAGTTTATAAATTACAAGCATCCCCTAAAATTTTATATTGACAAAAACACCCAAAACTTTTAAATTTGTAATAAACACCCTCAAAACTTAAAATTTATCCCAACACCCTCAAATACTAAGTTTAAAAGTAAACTGAAGATTTCATTCAAACATTACAATGAAATTCAAGAAGATGCAAACAACCCCCAAAGATTTAGAATTTACAAAAACATCCCCTAAAAGTTTTAACGTTGCAAAAACACCCAAAACTTTTAAAATTTAAGAAAAATAAGCTCAAAAATTTAATACTTACAAAAAAGCTTAAAAATTTCAAACCTACAATGAAAATATATAAATTGCAAGCAGCCCCTCAAATTTTAGATTCTGTAAAAACACCCAAAACTTTCAAATTTGCAACAAACATCCTCAAAAATTCAAAATTTACCCCAACACCCTAAAACTAAGTTTAAAAATAAATTGAAGATTTCAAATCTGAACATTACAATGAAATTCAAGAAGATACAAACAACCCCAAAGATTTAGAATTCTGAGAAAACACCCTAAAACTATAAATACTTGCAAAACCACCATAAAATTATAAATTTATAAAAAATAAGAGTTTCAAACGAAACCAATAAACCGAAAACCAACATCCTGTGAAAAGTTTTAACTTTGAAAAAAACAATAAAACTTTCAAATTTAGCAAAAACAAGCTCAAAATTTTAAAACTTACAGAAAATGCTTGAAAATTTCAAACCTACACTAAAATCTATAAATTACAAGTATCAAATCTACTCGAAAGTTTATAAATTACAAGCAGCCCCTAAAATTTTATATTCAAGAAAAACACCCAAAACTTTTAAATTTGCAACAAACACCCTCAAAACTTAAAATTTATCCCAACACCCTCAAATACTAAGTTTAAAAGTAAACTGAAGATTTCATTCAAACATTACAATGAAATTCAAGAAGATGCAAACAACCCCAAAGATTTAGAATTCTGAGAAAACATCCTAAAGCTGTAAATACTTGTAAAAAACATAAAATTATAAATTTATAAAAAATAAGAGTTTCAAACGGAAACCAATAAAAGTTTTAACGTTGCAAAAACACCCAAAACTTTTAAAATTTAGCAAAAACAAGCTCAAAAATTTAAAACTTATAGAAAAATCATTAAAATTTCAAACCTACAATGAAAATATATAAATTGCAAGAAGTCCCCTAAAATTTAAAGCTTCAAAATTTCAAACTTACACCGATAATCTATAAATTCCAAGTAACCCCTAAAATTTTAAATTTTACAAAAACATCCAAAACTTTTAAATTTGTAATAAACACCCTCAAAAATTCAAAAGTACATACAAAATCTTAGAATTACAAATAGCCCACTAAAAATCAGTAGAAACTTTTAAATTTGCAATAAACACCCTCAAAAATTTTAAAATTAATAAGAAAATGTCAATATTTACAAATAGTCCCCTAAAATCAATACTTACCTAACTCCTGTGTTTTTCGTAACTTTACTTGGACAACTTTGCCCCGAGTCTCTATATATCGATTTATAGAAAACACCTTTACCTTTTAAAATTACAACCAACACCCTCAACCAAAACATGTAGATTTTATAAAAACATCCCCAAAATAAGCTCAATAAATTTATACTTACAGTAAAAAGCTTGAAAATTTTAAACCTACACTGAAAATCTATAAATTACAAGCAGCCCCTAAAATTTTAGATTTTGTAAAAACACCCATAACTTTCAAATTTGCAACAAACACCCTCAAAATTTTAAAATTTACTCCAACACCCTCAAAAGTAAGTTTAAAAATAAATTAAAGATTTCATATCTGAAACATTACAATGAAATTCAAGGAGAAACAAACAACCCCCAAAGATTTAGAATTCTGAGAAAACACCCTAAAACTATAAATACTTTAAAAACCATAAAATTATAAATTTCCAAAAAAATTAGAGTTTCAAACGAAACCAATAAAAGTTTTAATTTTGAAAAGCACACCACAAAAGCTGCTCAAAATTTTAAAACTTATAGAAAAAGCTTAAAATTTCAAACCTAAAATAAAAATCTATAAATTGCAAGAGGCCCCTAAAATTTAAAGCTTGAAAATTTAAAGCTACAGATAATCAGAATTCAAAGCGACCCCTAAAATTTTAGATTTTGTAAAAACACCCATAACTTTCAAATTTATAATAAACACCCTCAAAATTTTAAAAGTTATAAAAAATATGTGAATATTTCAAATCTACAAATAGTAGATTCAAAATCTTAGAATTACAAATAGCCCTCTAAAAATCAGTAGTTATAATAAAAAAGCACGTGCAACGCACGTGCCTATGTACTAGTCCTGGAAAAAGTGTGAATCACCACCACGTACAATTTCCCAACACTCAGACTCAATAATGACTCAGTGCTCCTCCGAAAAGCTCCAAAGGGCCCTGCTCGTGCCCTCCAGTCTATCAACAAAAGATAAAGACAGTGTTCCTGTATACCCCTCTAATGGCCCCAATCCCAGGAACAGTGCCCTTGTCCAGAGCTCATGACCCTTTGTTTTTAGGGTAGAGAGATTCCTTGAGACCCACATCATGGAATTTTAGCTAATGAGCTTGTAAAAGACCAAAAATAAAAAGTTCCATTTTTAAAAAGGGGTTTTTGTCTTTGGGCCCAATGCTTTACCTTGATTTATTTATAAACCCAACTAGTTTTAACAGTACCTATAAACCCATAAAACTATGTGTATTTGCCTCTAAACCCTAAAAGCACTAATACATCCAATATCTATACAGTATATATAAAAATGAATTATAAACCCTAAATTACCCCTTCTCTTCCTTCTCCTCCTCCTCTCTGTTACTTTTTTCATCTTCTTCATCTTCTCCTTGCTTCCTTTCTCTCTCTCCTCCTCCTCTATCTCTAAGCACCCATTCTCTCTCCCTCTCTCAAGACCCTCCTCCTTCAAGATCCGCTCTCTGTCCTCTTCAAACTTCTCTCCCATCACAGACTTTTCACCTATGGGCTTCCCTTCTCTCGACTCAGAGTTTGACAAGTCGGACCCATCTCAGTACCAGACCCTGCTCAAGGGGGGAGAGCAAGCCACCTTAGTTCTCTAGGACATGACCACTATGGTAACAAACTAATAGTTGTATAGTCTGATTTAGTTTCATGCTCGTTATGTGTTTGATGAAATGCTCATTTGGGATTTTTATTTGTTGGCTTGCTTGATAGTTGATTAGCTTGGTTTGTTTTCATGCTCGCTATGTGTTCGAAGTTGTAAGGAGCATGTAGTTATTATGAATGTTGAGATGAATCGAGAGGTATTATTTGGGCAACAATCTAATATCGTCCATATAAGGTAACTTACACTTTTGATATACTTTTATATTTTTACCACAATTCTAAGGTTCTAATTTTTTAACTCTTATACATTTTTCTATGTAGAAATCCGTACATCCCCTCTATTGAAGAACATGCTTCTAATTCACAAAATCCTTCGTCTTCCCAAAATATGTCTCGGGAAGTTGGGAGGTCTAGTATGATTTCTCTTACATGGCACAATGCAATTAGAAGCGTTGGTCAAGAATTTGATGATGTTGAGCATTGTCGGCGGAGTTTAAGTAATTATTCTAGTGCACGAGGTTTTAACTTTGTCTTTGTAAAAAATGAACCCAAAAGAGTGACAGTAAAATGCAAGGCCGCAAACTGTGAATGGGTGGTTCATTGCACCCTTCGTAGAGATAGTGATTGATTCTATGTAAAAGAAATTTGTTGTTCTCATAGTTATTTTGTGTAAGTGCCATACTTTTGGATCAATGTAAGATATGTGTTTGTTATGTGTTGATTATTATTAGTTTGCTTAGCGTTTGTATCATTGGGCTTTCTAGTATGGAAGATAGTGTTTATCTAATGTAAAAAATGGTTTCTCAAGTTGGTTGTTTTGTAGTTGATTGCTAGTAGTTTTCATCATAACAAGTCTTGCCTTCTTATATTCTATTTGCAACTCAGGTTTTCTCAAGTGGTCTGTAATGAATAATAGTGTATTAGTTTTTTGTGCATACCTGATAACCAAATATGTAAGTACATCGTGAAAATATGTAAGTATAGCGCAAGTTGCAGCAAGTGTAGCGTGATAATATGTAAGTATAGCATGATAATCTGAAAATATAGCATGATAATTTGTAAGTATAGCGTGATAATATGTAAGTATAGCGTGATAATCTGTATGTATAGCTGAATAATCTGAAAGTAAAGCGGGATAATGTGAAAGTATAGCGTGATAATCTGTAAGTATAGCGAGATAATCTGAAGTATAGCGGGATAATCTGAAAGTATAGCGGGATAATTTATAAGTATAGCGGGATAATCTGAAAGTATAGCGGGATAATCTGAAAGTATAGCGGGATAATATGTAAGTATAGCGTGATAATCTGTAAGTATAGCGTGATAATCTGAAAGTATAGCGTGATAATATGTAAATATAGCTTGATAATCTGTAAGTATAGCGTTATAATCTAAAAGTATAGTGGGATAATTTGTAAGTATAGCGGAATAATCTGAAAGTATAGCGGGATAATCTGTAAGTATAGCATGATAATTTGTAAGTATAGCGTGATTATCTGTAAGTATAGCATGATAATATGTAAGTATAGCGGGATAATCTCTAAGTATAGCATGATAATCTATAAGTATAGCGGGATAATCTTAAAGTATAGCGGCATAATCTATAAGTATAGCCGGATAATATGTAAGTATAGCGTGATAAACTGTAAGTATAGCGTGATAATCTGAAAGTATAGCGGGATAATCTGTAAGTATAGCGTGATAATCTGTAAGCATAGCGGGATAATCTGAAAGTATTGCGGGATAATATGTAAGTATAGCGGGATAATATACAAGTGCACAGTTATACCAAACACAATCAATCATTCAAAACACAACAAACACATATCTTACATTGATCCAAAAGTATGGCACTTACACAAAACAACGTCTATGAGAACAACAAATTTCTTTTATATAGAATCGATCACTATCTCTACGAATGGTGCAATGAACCATCCATTCACAGTTTGCGGCCTTGCATTTTACTGTCACTCTTTTGGGTTCATTTTTTACAAATACAAAGTAAAAATCTCGTGCACTAGAATAATTACTTAAACTCCGCCGACAATGCTCAACATCATCAAATTCTTGACCAACGCTTCAATTGCATTATGCCATGTAAGAGGAATCATACTAGAGCTCCCAACTTCCCGAGACATATTTTGTGAAGACGAAGGATTTTGTGAATTAGAAGCATGTTCTTCAATAGAGGGGATGTACGGATTTCTACATAGAAAAATGTATAAGAGTTAAAGAAAGTTAGAACCTTAGAATTGATGGTAAAAATATAAAAATATATCAAAAGTGTAATTTACCTTATATGGACGGTATTAGATTATTGTCCAAATAATACCTCTCGATTCATCTCAACATTCATAATTGATGGTAAAAATATAAAACTACATTCTCCTTACAACTTCAATTTATATTGAATATTATTGAGACATCATTATCATCACATACACGCACATAAATAATTTCTTGTGTGTGTGGGACTTTGTAAGTCAAGTGCATCATGTTTGCACTACAAGCAATTAGACTTTACACCTTAACCGCCAAATCATTATAACTCCCATTGACATTTAATTTCAAAAAGTGATTATTTCCTCTAAAATCAGTCAATGCATAATACAATTCTTCATCTATCTATGTTTGTCACAAAAAAAATAATAAATTAATGGAAAATTTCATCAAAGATAGACAACTAAAATAAAGTTTAACTAACACGAGCTTAAACTAAATCAAGCTAATCAAGCAAACAAACAAGTCCAAAAAAAACCCCAAATGGGCATTTCACCAAACACGTAACGAGCATGAAACTAAATTAAGGTAATCAACAAAGAAGCAACAAACAAAAAAAAGCCCAGTTTCGTCCTCTCGTCAAACATATGGCGGGCATGAAACCAAACCAAGCTAATCAATTATCAAGCAAGCCAACAAACAAAATTCCCAAACGAGCATTTCATCAAACACATAGCAGGCATGAAATCAAACCAAGCTAATCAACTATCAAGCAAGCCAATAAATAAAAATCCCAAATGGGCATTTCATCAAACACATAACGAGCATGAAACTAAATCAGACTATACAATCATTAGTTTGTTACCAGAGTGGTCATGTCCTGGAGAACTGAGGTGGCCTGCTTTCCCCCTTGAGCCGGGCCTAGTACTGAGATGGGTCCGACTTGTCAAGCTCTGAGTCGGGAGAAGGGAAGCCCATAGGTAAAGAGTCTGCGATGGGAGAGAAGTTTGAAGAGGGCTGAGAGCAGATCTTGAAGGAGGAGGGTCTTGAAAGAGGGAGAGAGACTGGGTGCTTAGAGATGGAGGAGGAGGAGGAGGAGGAGGAGAGAGAGAGAGAGAGGAAGCAAGAAGAAGATGAAAAAAATTAAGTTAACAGAGAGGAGGAGGAGGAGAAGGAAGACAAGGGGTAATTTTGGGTTTATAATTTATTTTTGTATGTACTGTATACATATTGGATGTATTGGTGCTTTTGGGGTTTAGAGGCAAATACACATAATTTTATGGGTTTATAAATACAGTTAAAACAAGTTGGGTTTATAAATAAATCAAGGTAAATCATTGGGCCCAAAAACAAAAACCCCTTTTAAAAATTATACTAAGTTGCTTTGGCTTCAGCTGATTTCGGTATTTATAGTCAATGAACATCATAGGTCTATTCACCGCTTCACATGCTATTTCTGGGTCCCCTCCTCATCATCGTTCAGCACTGCTTTTCCATAGATCATAACATTCACAGTACTTTATATTATTATTAATTAATTATTATGGTAAAACAACTCATATTAGCAATTTATCCATTATTAATTAGTAATAAGATCACTAATCAAAACCCATACATCTTAGTAATTACATTTCACAAAAATTCTCACTTCAGGACTTCAAAACGCAGCTAACATGTTTGTGGGCCGAAGCCGACAAATCCATTGGCAGAATCCACGGTGATCTGAATCCCCTCCTGCTGAATATTCCCCAAAATGGAAAGCCCAGACCCTGAGGGGGCAAATGCGAAGCAAAACGTCCCTCTGTCATCCACCGGGATCAGGAAGTTCTTCGCCGGCAGCGTCAATATCGTGCCGCCGTCGAAATACAGCGACACGGTCGGTACCCGAACGCTCCCGTATCCGTAAAGATCGTAGCACGTGTCGAATATCGACACCCCGGGGGCCCGCGGCAGGCCCGCGGTCCCCGCCACGAAGGCGTCCCGGAGGACTTCGTACGCGGCGTCCGGGAGCCTCGTGACCGCCGTGCCGGTATCCAACACGGCCCCGCCGTCGCCCTCGGACGACAGCTGGAACGTGTTTTCGGATACCGGTAGCTGGGCCCCGCCCACACCCAGGCCCACCAGCCCCACAAAGTAGAAGCTGGGGGCCCGCGGGCTGCGTAACAGCGGTACCCAGACGGCCCCCACGGGGATGGCTTGGCTCCTGCCGAAGACTAACGAGCCGGAATCGGGCGAGCCCCGGCTCGCCAGGCAGTAACTAAATGCACCGCCGACCTGACCGCCGAGCTGGCCCACGAAGGACATGGGCCCCCATCCGAGGCCCAGTAAGCCGGAGGCCCCCACGAAAAGCCCGCGGTTTCGATGGCCGCAGCCCATAGCGACATTTCGGACGGTAGTCTGCCCGAGAGCTAAGGTTTCAAGCGCCAGCGTCCCCTCGGTGTACGAGCCGTCGCCGTACGAGACCTCGTAGCGGCAGCGGCCGGAGCCGCAGCCGGCCGAGCAGGCGAGGAGCCGGCAGAGAGGGGACCGGCACGACACGGCGGTGAAGGACGCTGAGTCAGCGGGGTCGAAGAGGGGGTCGGACTGGCGGTAGCACTGGGTGCATGGCCGGCACTGGACCCAGACCACGTCGCTGCCGGAGTCGATGACCATGAGCTGGTCTCGGGGCGGTGAGCCGACGCCTACGCGGACGAAGTACTCGCCGCTCCCCTCATCCAGGCCGGAGATGACGTCGGAGCCGAAGCCGGCGGGTTGGATGGCGCCGGCGCCGGAGAGGCGGGCGGAGAGGGAGGAGAAGCGGAGGGAGTCGCGGGAGAGGAGGGATGCGATGCGGTGGCGGTGGGTGGGGTGGCGGCGGGGGCCGAAGATGGAGTCGCGGCGGAGGAGAGGGAGGGTGAGGTTATGGTCCGAGTGGGTTGGTGGTGATGGTGGTTCTGGGCGGTGGTGGGTTTGGGCGGCGGCGAGGAGGTCGTGGACCGCGAGGTTGTCGAAGGGTTTGGTGGTTGAGGAGGGAGTGGTGGTGGAAATGAGAGAGAGGAGGAAGATTAGGAGATAGGCAAATTTTGGCATTGCCATTGTTTAGTTGTTGTGGTGGTGGGATGAAGAGGTAATGAATTTATTGTGTGTGATGTTGGTGCATGCCTTGTGAGAGTGAGAGTGGATGATTCAATCAATATTTCAAATATAATTGTTTATGGGTTTATATATAAAAGGTTATAATTTACCTTTTAAGTTGAAAATAGAATACGGTATAGCTAAACTCTCATTATTAATACACATGTAAACATAGATCGATCATGCATAAATATTAGAGTTTTGATGATGTGATACATATCTAAATTGATCTGGATTTTTTTTCCCTCTCTGATGGTCTAATCTGTAGTATTTTCGACGTGTCGTATCAGAAACAACATGCTAAGAGCATGAAAGACGCATCAAAACTTTTTTTTTTTTTGATATACTCTTTTTACTCTTAATATAATGTTGGCAGGGATGTATATATCATTATATTTGTATACATGATGTCTTTCACAAGTTAGAAGTCTTGTTATAAAAATTTTGAGATTATGTTTATATTTAAATCTATATGTTTTTAGCAGTAAGATTCTTGCCATTTCTTGATAAATACGGATCAAACTCATACATTGCCATTTAAATCTATATGTTTTGAGATTATCTTTACATACTGATAATTTGTTGCGTGTGCAAATGCTGTTCTTCACCCTTCATCTTTTTTCCTTTATACTTTTATTCAAGAGACTAGTTTGTTGATAGGATTAGGCGGAGCTTTAAAAAGTTGATGTATGCTACAATTTACAAGGGGATTACACTAATAACCTTTTCCCATGCCTAGCAAGTTTGTAAAGGCAGTTGATAAAGAGAGAGATTCAGAATTTGCAGCTATAGAAAGAAAGTGATCATGGCGAATTTTTCAATAAAACAATGGATCCCACCTTTAATCTCAAAACTTCAATCTTTAACAAATGTATGACCCTTTTTGTAAAAGACTCGTGCGTGCACTTTTTATCTTACAACATTAAATAAGTAGTGGGTTTAAAGCTTAAACATAAAATAAGTGGTAGGTTTTAAGCCTAAACATGGAATGCAACGTACATGGATGTTTGTTGCCTGCAGCATTTAGTGACATTTGCTTTCCCAAACAAAATAAGGACTAGTAACCATACACAAACTTAAACATGCTGTACATAATTAACCTATTGTTTTTGGTATAGTAGGTAACCTGAATTTGGATCCTTCTTCCTTCATATTTATGATCATTTTATAAATTATAATTATTCATTTGTTTAGAGATGGATATGGTTCATTCCAAATATAACTACTGTCATATGTGAACTAAACTTATTTTCAGTTTTTCCGAACACACATCACAATCATTCACTAAATGATAAAAAGATCGTACATGTAACACGAAGAAATGAATTTGTCTATCTAAACGATTCTTCCCTATCTATCTACACTGAAGAGAATCCAAAATCAAAATGATCTTATAGAAAAAGAATCACAATTATGAATTCCATAGGATGCTACCACATATACAAGAAATAGTTTATCTTCTGCGTGAAGTTCAAGAAACTATGTCTTCAGATGGCTACTAGCCTACTACATTAAAAACATTGGCACCATTTTGTGGGGAGTAAAAATCTAAAAATTATTTATTCTAGCTACAGTGCAAAATTGTTGGAGGACCCTACCTCAGATGTGATAATTCTTTTACTTTTCCATTTTATATAGGAGCTTTGTGAGTGGGTTAAGTTTAGAAAGGCATTGCTTCTTTTGTTTAACACTTTGAGAAACTATGTTTCCTAATAATTTCGACTTTTTGCCTAATGAGTGGATGAGTTAGTTAAAAAGGCAAGATCGCTATTCTTTGCTTGCAGAGACACTTGACTAATAGTGGCTGCTCTTCTTGTTTTCTTCTATAAAGTGACGAGAACACAACTACTGTTTGATTGATCACAAATAATGTATTAAGTTTATTATGAAAAGCCATATCTCCATAGTCATCAAGATGTATCTAGCAATAATAATTAGCTAGTGTTTAGACGGCAAGATTCAAAGGACAACTCACCACCATTTTGTGCATGGTTGTTCAAAGATGTGTTCAATAGATCTCAGTTTTTCAGGAGCTAGATAAAATCTTAAACGGAAGTTGGAAACCCACTTGACCCAAAAATTTAAGTATGTAACGTACTTAATCAGTTGATGATTTTAACTAAGTCGAAAATAGAGTTTTTGCAACAAAACTTTATAGTTGTGTCAAGGTTGAAAGTTATACTTTCTAGCACTGTTACATATCCTTTAACTAAGTTAGCACAAGGACACTTTTTATGGGTTGAGACTTGAACTACTTTACATAGTGGTACATGTTTTCTAAAGCTCTTTTAAATGTGTGCCCAATGGAATTTGAACAGGTCGCTAGAATACTATCTTAAAGTGTTTCTTTCATGCACCATAATTTTAAAGTTATGATAATGATTGACCGTTCTAATCTTATTCTCTAATGAAAGCTGTACTCGCATAGAAATCCTCAACAAGATGTTGGCTGGTGTGCTCAATGGAATTTGAACATACATGGTCGCTATCTTAAAGTTCTTTTTACCTCCACCAAAATTTCAAAGCTATTATAATGATTGATCATTCTAATCTTATAATCTAACGAAAACTATACTCACATAGGAATCCCCAAAAAGATGTTGACCGAAGTGCTCAATGCAAAAACAGACTTTCATTTTGAAGGGGGTTGGTGTGCTTATTACTACGTAAATAGAATGCAGACGGACAATATCAGTAGAAGATTTGGTGGGAATTATGAAAGAAGAGTGCAGAGTGGAGGTAGCACCAAGGGCCAAAGTGAAGAACAGGAGTTTGGAAGAGCATTGAGTACATGGAGGTTCAAATTATTGCAGCATTACCAAAAAAAAATGATTGGTTTACACTTTACGTTTCCCTCAAATGATCATCCTAATTGTGATGGGCACTAGCTAAAGTGGCGCATGACCTCTTTGATGAGGTCACCTTGAATTATACTTCATTTCAGCACAAGGCATTAGCAATATACAGCATAATAAGATATATATGATATTTAAAGTGAACTTAAATATTCAAATTTGGAATTATATTATGAGAGGTAAACCCAATCTGATTTATATGAGAAACCTTTCCATAAGAGCTAAAGTAAGAGAATTATCAGCATGATATAATTACATATTTGTATTCATCTAAATCTTTGCATCAAACTTGCTTTAACTTCTCTCAAAATAATTCCGTATTTGAATTATAGTTGAACACTACTATATGCAGACATTCCATCAATATATATAAAATAAACTTTTAGCAAGAAAAGGGAGATGGTGCAAATTGAAACCATCATTTCTCTTCAAACTATCATAAAAAGGTTAATCCATTGCAAGAAAGATCCCTGACAAAATCTAATATTGTAAACTACCCATCACTCTAAAATCTCCAAAAATTTACAAAAGAGCATCCAATGAAGCAACCTCCAAAGAGTCCCAAAATCCCCATCACTCCTCATCTTTATCTTCAAGCTCCTCTTCCTTATCCTCAAGCTCCACATCTTTGTCTTCAAGCTCTTCTTTGTCTGAGCTTTCCTTCTCTTTCTCCTCTGCATCTTCCTCCTTATCAGAACTTTCCTTTTCCTGCAAACAAAAAAGTTTTAAAACCCAATATAATCAAAATACAAATGAATGTATCAAACAAATCAACTAAATTCACATACTTCCTCATCCTCTGCAGCATTGTACTTCTCCATTGCCTTCGTATACTCTGCCTTGAGCTCTGCAGCTCTGTCTGTGTACACTTTCCTCTCCTGCCATTAAATCAGTAAACAATTAGTAAATTGCAATTAACACCAAAACAAAATTCAATTTGCACTTAGCTTACTTCATCAGTTAATGATTTCCACTTCTCACCGCCCTCCTTAGCGGTAGCAGTTACCCCCTTAGCATCAGGATGAGCTTCCTTGTATATTTTTCTAAACTCCTCCCTGAAAATTAAAATATTGGGAAAACAATTCATTAGGGAGAAAACAAAGAAAACTTTTATCTTTTTTTTTTTTTGTTGAAGAATTAGATGATTACATGAAAACAAAGAAAGCAGTAGGAGGGCGCTTGGGCTTGTTCGGATCATCTGATTTCTTCTCCTTCTTGCTTTTCCTCTCTTTGCTCGACGATGAAGCAGCCCTCTTTCTGTTTTCAGTTCACAACAAAAGCCCATTTTTATTTTGCCCAAAAATTAAAAACCCATTTCATTTTTCTTTGGAATTAAAAACACATTTTTAATTTACCTCTCAGGTTTTTTGATCTGGACTTCCTTCTCAGTAACCTGAGCCTCTGTTTACAGAAATCAAAACAACAAAAATAAATCAGAATTACCCAAAATAGAAATTAAAAAAAAATCTGATTTTGATACGAGGAGAAAAGAAATAATACCCAGATTCATTCGAATCTTAGAATCGAGACTGCAACTGTGCATGTCGATGAGAACTACAGGCACATCCTTGTTGCAAGCTTCACTGAATAAATCAAACAAAACTCACAATAAATCTTTGAAAATTGAACAAATGGGTTCGATTTAATCCTCATAAATTAGATAAAAATCGTACCAGCGAGTGAAAGCGCTGCCGTCCTTTGCTCGTTTCAGCGTGGTCTCGACTTCGACCCTCTTTCTTGGCCTCGGTGGGTTCGATTTCGATGAAGATCCAGCCATTGCTCGACAAAGAGAGGGGAGATTGAGATTGAGAAATTGAGGAAATATTGAAGCTTTTGGGGGGATTGAGGGATCTGGGTTTGCTTTGGGGTATTTAAAAAAAGCGAAGGGGAGCGAAAAGGATTCAAGTTTCGCGCGCTTTAGTTTTAGTTTTGGTTTTCACGATTTTTTTTGGGGAACTATTTGATTCAAATTTTGATGGCGATCCGCGGGAGCCGGTTTTGTTGGTTTGTGGCCGTTGGTTGTAAGGGATTGGACGGTTGCGATTCGCTCTGCTGGATTCTTGTGATGAAATAAAAGCGCGGGAGCGCGGGTTTCTTTGAGTGATGATCTGGACCGTTCATCAAGTAATGAAGCGAACAAGCAGAAAACCGATGAAGGCGATATACGGGCCCATGCTAAGGCCCATAATTTGGCCCAGGAGCAGTTTTGAAGAGAAAAAAAGGGGGGGAGAGAGAGAGAGAGAGCAATAATTCTGGATTTCGCAACAAATCTGTAATACGATATTAAAAACAAATTAAGGGCACCAAAAATGTCAAAGAATAAATGACATTTCTTTCTTTTCGTGATAGTTGAGAGAGTAAATTGGTAATTTTGGTGGAATATCATTTTTCTTTCTACTCTTTTCTTTGTGCACTTTTTTTCTCCTAGAGCATTCGAAGTTATCTCATGTCATAAAATAATAATGGAGCCCACACAATCAAATATCCATTAAATTTAGGTTAAAATATAATTTGATGAACTTTTGATAACAATAAATATATTTAAATTTGAAAAATGATATTTTATGCTTTTTACTCAAGATTTTATACTTTAATAAACTACTATCTTTACTATTACTAGTTTTATGCACTTGCATTGCACGTGATTAAATATCATGATTATTTCCTTCTTGAAATTTATTTCTCGATTTCAATTTGATAGTTTTGCTCACTTATGTCTCTAAATTTTAGTATTGTGATTATTTATCTTCTTTAATGTTTGTTTGAATGGGCTACACTCAATTTAAAGTTTCATATTGATAATTGAATTAACACGAAATCAATGTGAAAGCCAATTTGAATATTCATGTTATTTGGACTGATATGAAATGAAGCTTTATCTAAGGACATATAGGGTTGTAAAAGTGAAAAATATGTGAAAAAATAGCGTTATAAAAGTAAGAGGAATACTTAAAGTCAATAAGCCTAGACAATTAATTAGAAGTGGGCTAAAATGGCTAAAATAGAATATGAATTTTGTTCCTAACCATTAATAGACTTCATTAAAACCATAAACTAAATATTAATGCTAACTCTAGTATATATTTATATGATAAAAATATTCACAAAATAAGTATATAAAAATACTAAAAAAATCATGAAAATCTCTTCCAAATATTCCTAATTTTACTCCAAAAATTAGGGTATTCTATAAAATATTCGGAAAACATTGTCTTTTATTCTTTCTGTTTCATTTTCTATCGAGCCAAGATTAATCCTTCTTCGCTTTTATCTTTCTCTAGGGCAATTCTGGAGTAGCGTCTTCATCATCTATGTCGATTGCGAGATCAGGCTAGACCTGAATTTCTTATGCTATTATCTTTCTCTAGACTCATTCATCTTTTCTCTTCTCATCTAACTTCACAACTAACTTGAATGTCTTTCCGTCATTCAACACCACCTTATGGAAATACAGACTTTGATTCTTTTTCTATTTCAATGAGAATAAATATTAATTTCATATATATGATAATTTTTCTATGTTCATAATTTATTACTTAAGTTAGGATTCATCTTTTTTTCTCTACAATGAATTTTTGTGTTGTGCATCCGATAAGAGTTTCTACTGTGTCAAACAGTGTTAGCTGTTTGGGTCGAAAGTTGATTCCATTTGTAAAACTTGAGAAAATTACACTTTTGGTTCTCAGTTACAAAGAAATTAAATAACTCTCTCATAAACTTCGAACAAAAGCGCTACAAGTGTAGATCTCTGTTTTCGTGGGACTTTGCTTTTTTGACGCAATGGACCACCGAAAGGCGATGCCGAATCGACGGTTTAGTTGATGCTTAAAGGAAACAAGAACTTCAAAGAAATATCTTAGCAAGGTAAGATATCTACTCTTCTCAAGAATAAGTCAAAGCTTAAACTCGAGGAATCTCCGTGTGGATCGTGTTCTTGAACTCAGGAAGCTTGGATCTCGATTGCCCTTTCGATAGCCGACCCTGAGTGGGCGTAGGAGGTATTTATAATCTTTGGGAAGCGTGCCCTCGAAGAAACACAAGTGTCATAAGTGCTCCACATTTAGCTTAGCGCGGTACCGAAGCCGCCATACAAGCCGCTAACCGCGAGGTATAGGCCGCCGCTGCCGGATGGGTCGCCACGCGGCGAGGCGTTGTCGCCCCTCCAAATTGTAATCTTTCGCTTTTAGGCGCGATTAAATGCCCTAGAATCACGCCTAGTGGTATCTTCAACGATGTAACCGCACATTAAAGTATTTGAACGTCTCTGTGATAAAGTCAAGTGGGCCCCACCGGCATTGATTTAGACCCTTCAAGAGCTCGTTTCAAGTATTGTCTTCGCTTTTGGCATGACAGTAAGTGCCTCGCTAGTTGCGAGACACATCAAGGTGTCTCGCTCATGGCGAGACACACAAAATGTCTCGCTAGTAGCGAGACACATCAAGGTGTCTCGCTCATGGCGAGACACAAGCGTCTCGCTAACGGCGAGACATAAGCAAGTGTCTCGCTCATGGCGAGGCACAAACCAGTGTCTCGCACTGTAGCGAGACACAATCTTCTCATGTGTTGACTTCTTGAGATTTCGACGATGTTGTCCTTCGATCTTCTCATAATTTAGTCATATTTGAGGTTCTTCAGCAATTTTTGATGCCTACATTAGCTTTGCAATGCCTGTGTCATTTTTCATGATGATATTAACTAAATACTTGTATTTTTTCATTATTTTTTTATCTTAGATATATGTTAGAATTGTATGCTGATATGTTTATTCCATGAAGAAGGGATATTACTTAACCTTGATCCTAAGTCATCGGCGATTATGCGATATTTATCATTTGGACACTCGTTATTAACATCTATATACATCTTCTTGTTGCAGCCTTTGCAAGCATAAAACCACGTCTCAATCTATTATAAATGGTAGTTATCTTTGCCTTAAAGGTGAAATAGCATATCAGTATATTGGTAAATTGTAATTAGATTTAATTATGTGAGTTATAATGTAGATTTTTTTAAGATCATACCTCTTTTGAATGTTGTGATGTCTGTATAATATCACTAAGTTAAATTTTTGTTGCATTTGTAAAGAGTAGTGATGGAGATGCTTTTGTCTTGGCAGCTTATTCTGAATGAGTCATGCGTATTAACTTTAAAATGCAATGTTTTTTATTTGTTGTGTTATATGGATGTTTACTTGGTTTACTTACCATTCTCTTATTTATTTAGTTAGTTGTATCTTTGGGTTGATATATATATTTAACGCAATTTTGCGATGGCATGCATATCTCCCCCGCAAGTTTGAGACAGATATAAGGTGAATTTTGTGTTTAGTGGTCTTTAATAAGAATCTTTATAATGAAATATGTTACCTTTATATTTAGAGATCATGAAATCCAACAATGCTATTATGGGCTTATATTTGATCGTGTCTTTAAGAATTGATCCTTTTTTCGTAGCCATGTTTCCAAATAAAGTTACACGTAGAGCCATGCACTATATAGGAAAAAAATATCGATTTTACTTTTTTTCTTAAGCTATGTTAATTAAGTATCATGTGTATACATTTTTCCATTATAGTGATTTTTCACCTTTTGTCTGGCTTGTTAGTATCATGTGTATACCTTTTGTCTTTTATAGTGATTTTCCTCCTCTTGTCTGGCTAGTTATATCTCGTAATATAGTTAATCAACGGCTACACGTTAGTTGCTATTGCAAGATGATTTGTATCTAATTTTATAATAAGTTTATGATTCCTTTAGTATTTGAAAAATAAAATATAAAATTTATAAGTACTTACTAATATTTCTTGTATCTTCTATGAAAAATGCTTCTTTGATTGGAACAAAGTTGTTCAATATGTTAAGGGGAAATCAGTCGGCACTTCTTTTATAGATATGTCTCTTGTTAATATCAATTCAAGTGATTCATGTACGTTTCTAAATTTTGGGTTTATTTCCTTCACTTTTCCATTTGAAATGAAAACACCTTGATCCTTTTGAAGGATATCTTTGAACTTTTCAATAGTTTCTCCATACATAACTCCTTATAATTTTTACCTGTGAATATTATTAACATCAAAGAATAATGTTTATCAAATATAATCAATTAATGTTAAGCTATTATATTATAGTCTTTTATCGGTTTTAAGTGATTTAGTCTTTTATTAATTAATGCTATACGTATATTTGATACTCCAACTTATGAGTAAAAATTATATGCGCTACTTTAATTTAGACAGTGATATTAAATTTTAATCGGTCGATATATTTTTAAATTTTAGGGTAGTTTTTATAATTTTAAACTTTTGGAGGGTGTAATTTTTAAACTTTTGAGGGTGTTAATTACAAATTTTAAAGTTTTAGGGGCTACTACTAATTTCCAAATTTTATGTATGTTGTTTTAAGTTTTGAAAAATCAGAATGTTTTGCTTAATTTAAACTATTAAGGGTGTTTTGTGCAATTTTAAAACTTTTACTTTTTGACAATAATTCATGTATTATAGTATGTTAGCTACTTATTATTTATTTACCTTTTATTATCATTTAAGCTCACTGGTGTTCATATGATATTATCTTTCTCTATCATCCCCGAGGCTTAATTGATGTGACAAAGAGCTTTTATGATGGGGAAAGGGGATATATTTTCAAGCCCGATGGTAAATCCTTGAATTCATCTATGTTGTTTGTAAATTTTAAATTTCATAATTTTAGGATGTTTTTATAATTTTAAACTTTTGAGGGTGTTTCTATAATTTTTGAAACGTTGAGAGTGTTAATTGTAAATTTTAAATTCTTCTGGGATCTTTGTTAATTTCCAAATTTTATGTTTGTTATTTTAAGTTTTGATACGTGAGGGTGTTTTGTATAATTTTAAACTTTTGAGAGTACTTTGTGCAATTTTTAAATTTTTTTGGATTTTTTATTGTTGTTGTAATATTTCATGTATTTTATTAATCTTATTTTTTAAATTGTTGAGCTATAGGTAATTCACGTGGGATTAAGATAGGATATAATTATAATTATGATAGGTTAAGATTTAAATAAAATATTCAAAATAGCAAAGGGTAATGTTGACAAAGGAAAGATTTTCCCGAACTCGTGCTTTTAAAGTAGGTAAATAAGAAAATAATTTGATGAAAGATGATATCAAGTTAAAATAATGGTAATTCCTTAAAAACTATATTTTCCCCTCTTTCAAGTCCGCTATTGAATGTACTCTTTTTCCAAATAAAAAAAAAATATTTTGACATTGTTTATAAAATTTAAAGAACATAAAGATCAAATTTTTACGTGCATTTGCACGTGTTAGATTTCTAGTAATATGAAAGAAAAATGGATTATTTGGTGTTAGTCCCTCGAATCTTCAATAATTCCATGTTAGTCTCTCAAATCTCAATAATTTCTCGTAAGTCCCTCAATTCCAATGCGGTCTTGCAATTTGTCCCCTCAATGACAAAATAGCCCTCGGTTATGACTTCTCTCTTAAAATTCCTCTTCGGAAAAGAGTTATTTGCACTTTGATGCTCTAGAGTTTACAATTTTTTTAACTTCAATACCTCAAAGTGTTTTGACACTTTGATACTCTAAAAGTTTCACGTCTTTTTTGACTTTTGATAGTTTAATGTTTTACCCTTACACTTTTATAACGGTAAAATTTATACAATTTTCACTTTGATATCCCAGAGTTGTGGTTATTTAAATTTTTTTCTCCTGCTATTGTTCGAGTAGACATTGTTTGTGTCGATACAATTATAGGATGAAATTAAACTTTCTTTTCCAGAATATTAGTTTGAGATGTCATTGATTTGAAATTAAAATTTATATTTACAAACTTGATAGATGCTGCTTGATTTTTATGAGCAGCGATAATAACTAGATTATAAATCCCAGGCTGGATTTTCCTATATAAATGAACAAAAGGCTAAGGTCCTTAACTACTCATAAATTTCGGCAGCAACTGAAAAAGGAAGGACCCTGTATTTATCTCCGTGGTTAGTATAGGATTAGTAGCCTAATTAATGTTAGTCGTTGCTAATTTCGAAATGTTATTAAGATTACGACTGTAAAATTCCGATTCTACCCCTACTATATACACGTAATTTCAAATTGAACTTCGAACACCCCTCAAAAACCCTAGATTTCTTCATCTCCCCTCTCAGCTGCCGACCCCATAAAATCACCCGCCGCCGGCGACTGCAGCCTGCGATCGTCGAGCGGCGTCGCCGTAGTCGCCGAGTACTCCCCCGGTCGAGCTCGCCGCCGTTCAAAGTTAGGGCAAAGTCGACTTCTTCGCCGTTATAACTGCAGCAAATTGGGAGAATTTCGTCCTCTTTCCTCTGATAATAGAGGAATTAAAGGTAAACTCTTGTGTGATTCTTATAAATTGACGATGAATGATGTAAAAAGCTTTGATTTTGAGGAGTCTTTTGCTTTGTTTTGTTTTGATTTCACTTTTGAATGTCAAATGGGTTCGAGCAATAATTTTGGGAAAATATTAGTTAGAGAATATTGTATTCGTTAATTCTAATTATGCAATTTAATGACACAAGTATATTAAAAATTTCCAAGTCGCGGTATAATCCACTGTACTTAAAATTGTTGAATAATCCCACAAAAAATCACAGGTATACTATTCATTAACCAGTGATACTCACTTGGTCGAATTCATTGAGAAGTATTTATTATATTCAGTTATTATGCAGGATACAAACACTATTTTGTTTGTTGTGGTGCTGTTATTATTACTATGGTTATTTTTACTGAACCGTAAATAGTTATCAGAGATGGCGATTCCTGAGAGCAATGTGCCGGGCAAGAATGATAAAAGCAATGGGAGTGCACGGTTAGAAGACATTGAGTGGCTCTCTGCCCTTTCGGAGCCTGAGCTGGTAAGGATCGAGTGCTCTTCTCTCCTTCGCCATTAGATACATTAATTGTTTCTAGCTGAATTGATGATAAATAAGGGCACCTGTGAAATTGTTACTGACCCTTTGGAAATATATAAAACGATTATATGGATTTGCTATTTTATCCCATGTTAGTTGGGCTCATTAGGTGCTTGAGTAGAAACAAACCTTCAATTTATTCTCAAAACGCTAAGTTGCTAACAATATAATTCTTCCGGTAATCAGTAATTCAGAAAGCTATTAAAGAATGAGAAAGCTATGGAACCTATCACATATATAATAGCAAAAGAAATATTTTGTGATGCGAAAAACCAGAGAAATATAGAACAATCCTTTTAAGAAGAACTTTGTTTTTGGGAATTGGGAAATGACTTTTTAAAATTAAAACCTACACAATTTGGTGAAATGGGATTTGGATTTCACAATTTCGAGCTACTCTTGCAGATTGCAACGTGCATCACAAATTATACAACTATGTCTGAACATATCATATATGTACGTACGCATTTGTCTTTTGTAGATTATCATGTTGCTAAGTAAAAGTCCATACATAAATCAAAATCAGTGACATCTTTAGGCAGCTATATAATACATTTGTTATTTTACAATGTTGAGGGTTCTGCAGTGCAGCCGTGCTTCCAATCAGTTACCTTCTTGCTTCAAGCTAACATAAGTTGATTTTATGTTCCCTTCAAACCATCAATTGTTGAAGGAAGTTTTGCCTTCCTTAGACATTAGGTTGTGGGTTAACTATGGAGCACTATGCTCCCATTGAAATATTGACAAAGTTCTATGGCTGTTCTCAGCTGACATCATTCACTTCAAAATTTTAAATGGTGCCAATTATGTGTGGGCGTAAACTATCGCTGAGTGAAGCTTGCTGTACATCATTAAAGGCCAGTAGGTGGTTATGGAAGCTACCTTTTTTATCATGCAGGATTGTGCTACCAATAAGCATATTTTACATCATAATTACAAGGTTTGTTTTTTCCCGGAAAGTTAACTTGAGAGAGGCATACATGCAAAAGTAATATGATGGAAATGTAGTTAGATGGTCTTAAGGATGTATGTGGAATTATACCTGAAAGAATATAATTTGCATGGTCATACGTCGTAAGCTAGTAAGTTATGTTTTGAGCACAATAGCCTACATCTGGATGTATATGTTAATTTAATTGTGCAGATATAAGTGTTTTATAGAAAAGAACGGTGGATAGGGGCATAAGAGAAAAAAAGGCAGGGAAACTGTTGGTGGAACACTCAAATATTTGAGAGTGAAAGTGGTGCATCTACCTGTTCTGCTGTTCATAACATAATTCTCGTCTGTAATTTATGGTTGTCATACAAAATGTCTTATATCTTTATTGAAACACAAAAACAGAATATATGTTATTTGCGGATGATATAGTGTTAGTTGACGAAACTAGAAGATGTATAATTTCTAAAGTAGAAAGGTGGAGACAAGCTCTTGAATCTAAAGATTTTAGAATTAGTAGAACAAAAACAGAATATATGGAGTGCATTTTTAGTAAAACTAAGAAAAGAAAAGAGCCTATAGTACATATTGATGGTCAAGAAATATCTAAAAGTAATCATTTTCACTATTTAGGATCAATCATTCGGCATGATGGTGAGATTGAGGATGATGTTGTTCATTGAATCGAATCGAGATGGTTGAAATGGAGGAGTGCTTCGGGAGTCTTATGTGATCGTGGGATACCAATGAAATTAAAGGAAAAATTCTATAGGAAGGTTATAAGACCAACAATGATTTATGGGTCAGAGTGTTGGGCAATTAAAAAATAACATGTGCAAAAGATGAGTGTAGCAGAAATGAGAATGTTGCGATGGTCTTGTGGGTACACACTAAAAGATAGGATAAGAAATGAGTGCATCCGTAGTAAATTAGAGGTTGCTTCTATTGAGGATAAAATGAGAGAATCGACTAAGATGGTTTGGTCATATACAACGGAGACCTCTTAGTGCACCGGTTAGGAAAAGTGATTTATAGTTAATGGAGCTAGGAGATCTAGAGGTAGACCTAAAATAACTTGGTTGGAAGCAATTAAGAAGGATATAATAATGTTTAACTTAACGGAGGAGATGTCCCATAATAAAATAGAATGAAAGAAAAACATTCATATAGCCGACCCCAAACATTTGGGATAAAGGCTTTGATGTTGTTGTTGTTGTTGTATCTTCATTGAAACACAATGGATCAATATTCATTATTTGTAATTTACGGAACATTTTACTCACATGTTTTTATTTATTTGTTTGCCTCATCCTTACAATTTTTTGGCTTGCATATTTTGGGGTTCCCCCCATGTTAGCATACCTCATGTCCTGTCTTTTTTGTGTTGGTTGTCTGCTTATGTGCTTCATACTTTCAATCAATCAATCAATTATTATTATTATCATCATTGTTATTATTTTTAATAGAAATTGACACGTGTAATGACGTGATATGAAACTGTACAGTTTTTGCATATTTGTATTTTTCATTTTATTTATACATGTGTGTTATAAATAGGAAGGGAGATTGAGGGTCGAAAGTGATTTTCATAGAGAAAATTATCTTTTACCTTTATTACTTGAACTTGAAATACTCCAGTAATTTTCTCATTCTCACTATTTGTCTTTATATATTATTATAAATAAATTATGGTATAGGTATATGCATAGAACCTTGTAATTTTGTTTATATATTTACTTTTTTCTTAAAATCCATCACACTCTCTTTGTATCTTTTATTAGCCCAAAATATAAAAGATATTCAATTATGCCGCTCCTATTTTATTTTCATGACAATAAATCAAATGGAATGTTCTAGAAGAAATAAAGAAAGAAAAGGAAAGAGAAAGTTCATTCCTAGTAAAATTAATGTTCTACCCTTTCAATTATGTTTGGGAAGGAGCACATGTCCTCCATTCATCCAAATTTGCATTGCCTCTTGTTGGTTTATTATATAGTAATAACTAGCATATCGGACGTGCATTATGCACATGCTAAAAATAAAAATAAAAAATCACAAAGGGAGTTAGCATACAGTATTTCTATTTGATCTCTATTGTAAGATTCAAAAGTTTATACATTTTAAGGGTTAATCTCAAAATAAGAGTAAAGCTCCTATAAACTTAAGTGGATATGAGCACTTGTCCACCAACTTTTTATCCCTTCATTATGCTTTGAGATTTGTGCTACAAATCAAAACTATCTTTGAGATTTGTGCCTTAATTTATATCATATTATTGCACAAATCTCAATATAAAATTAATGGATAAAAAGTTGGTGGACAAAGAGCTCCTATCCATTTAAGTTTATAGGAGCTTTACTCCTCAAAATAAATCAAATTCATAAACAATTTTCTAGTAATATCATTTTTAATTTATGTATATTTTTGTTATATTATCCACTAATAATCCATGGGTTATGGTGAAGTTCAGTAGATAACATATATATTGAAATAACTTTTGAATATAAATAAAAAATTTATTTATTTTCTAAGTTTTAGTTAGTTTTAACTGTGATGTGAGAAAAATACTTATTTTAAAATGATTAATTTCTGTTTTTTATGTTAGAACATCAAATTAACCGTATTTTGACTTTACATCTTTGAATCTTGGTATTTTTAGATTGGACTGTCAAAAGCTTTAATTGATTTAAGGATCTAAAATTGAAGTAACAAAGTAATTTTAGAGAAACTTAAATGAGTTTACCGTATAATTAAAAATATCAAATTTGAAAGTTGATATCAAATTTGAAAATTAAGTATTGAAATTTGTAAGACTCATCATATCAAGTTTGCACTTACCATGAAGGTGCAATGAAAATCATATCAAGCTTGTTTTTGTCCATGAGGGCACAATGAAATATCTACAGAAAACATTCTAGAATTTGTGCATTGGGGAGAAGTATCAGCAAATGACAAAATTGTCCTTGGAAAAGAAGCATGAACCAAATGAATGTCCACCGCTCATACATTCTTGGTTATCCCCTATGTTACCTGGGTACTTCTATCATGAGCGTACCTGTACCCGACACGTACCCGTACCCAAACTTCATGGACACTCCTTGGATATATGCATACATTTACCAAGATATTTACTCAATTATATGACATATCTTTTGATTTAGAATAGTTGTTGTACACTTCTTGGACATATATCCTGCACTTCATGTCCATTCCTTGAAACTCATTAGACATGGGTCCGGTTCTTTAAGATCATATCCAAGTTAAAAACTATGATTTAAAAGAGTGGTTTGAGTGTCTAGTTAAAAAACGAGCATTTTCCAATTTATAACAATCAACATAATAAAAGAAACTTAAAAATATGATAAGAATTTAAATTTAAATAGCACATAATTCAATAAATAATAATGATCTCATGGAAATTATTAATCTCGATATATAAATATAGCCGTGTCCCCGTACCCTATATTTCACCAATTTGCCGTATCCCGTACTTGCACCGGTACCCGTACCTGTTTTCATGCAACTTAGGTTATCCCTGAATTGGTTTTCTTCAAAGTGGTATAGATGTAGATTATTATTGTTATTTTCAAACATCATAGTCCTTATTTTTGTATATGCTTCATAGTTTCTAACTCTTTCATTTTAGTTAAATAATCTTTCTAGCTGAAGTGGTATGCATCTCCATTTCCTTGCGTATGGCTCCTGTAATCCATCACACAGACATGCTGAATTCGGAAAATTTTGGTTCAAGAATGGTTCTAATATAGTTCCTTGCAGGATTTTCTAATCAGTTTAAAGGATCTGGCCATTAAACGCGCAAAGAATGCAGGATATAAGGATCTCGGTGATAAATTTGATCTGCGGTTGCTTCGTGCACTTGGTATGGTAACCTGCCTTCACTGCCGTTGCTATATTTACAATATTTAGTTGTTTAGGTGAAAATTATCTTTGAAAGGTTAAAATAATTCATTCTGTAGTTTAGCGATTTATTGTAAAATTTTATTCCTGTGGTCTGGAGCTCATCAATTGTGACTGCCAGTGTCTGGTAGGTATTAGGTTTTTGTGCTGTTTTGGTTGGGCTATTCATACCTTCCCTCTGCTACTTGTAAATCCCTACTGATCTTTTCTGAGAATTACTCCAATTAGAGTTAATTTCTGTAAAAAAATATGATATTCCTTTTTTTCAGTTAATTTGATAAAACTGTTCTTATTCTTTTGTTAGTCAAATTTGGGGACTGAAAGCCACACATTAAAACACGGAACACCTTAGCAAAATTTAAAAAAGATAATTTCTTTAATTACGAAGAAAGTGGGAAGAGCGTTCACGCGGACTAGGGCTTTAATGGCTGAAGGTTCCGAGACCATGGTAAAACTAATAACCACAAACTTGACAAACTTGAGTTTATGTTCTCATTCTCCCCGTAAGTATGAAAATTAACTTGGCAGCCTAGAAATGTTGATGAACCTATTTGGTCGGCTTAGCGCTGAATTTAAGATGTTAATCTTTGTGATTGGAAGCAAAAGGATTGTGCATTGAGCAAGGATCTATCATTTCCTCTCCCTGTTAGCAGTGTTTGTCTATATAAGATAGCTTGCAACTTGTATTTGTAACATACACTATGCGATTCTGACTAGTATATAAAGATGATTATTCTTGAGGATTTCATGCACATATGAGCATTCGTGTTTGTCTATATAAGATAGTTTGCAACTTGTATTTGTAACATACACTATGACATTCTTACTAGCATATAAAGATGATTGTTCCTGAGGATTTCATGCATATATGAAAAGTAATGTCAGTTTATTTACTTATCAAGCATCACAAGCATTCTTTCGAGCAATATCCATTTTCCCTAACCTTGTTTATTCATTAATATTGTAATTATTTGTTTGATCCTTAAGTTTGCATGCTTTATGAAATATTAATTTGTCGCTTCATTTCTTCAGGGTTTATATTGTTAGAGTTTTTCAAGGAACGTGTAAGAAACACCTCTGAAGTGCCTGATTCAGCAGAGATATTGAGATTATTAAATCAATGTGGTTTGTGTTCCCTGAATGTCAAGGAGAAATCTGACTCTACTTCATCCGTCGCTGGAGACGCAAATGCTTTGAGTACTGTCACTCCACTACGAAAGAGGATGTGGGAAGGGTAAGTACAATCTCATGATGCAAAACTTTTTATCTGCTTTGAGTTTAATAGTGTAGGGAAAAGAAAATCCTATAGAGGGTCTGCTATAATAGTGATTGCACTGATAGCTGATGCCCAATGGTGACGCATACATGAAAATTCGTGCTTGGGTAGGTTTCTTCATCTCCATCTCTGTGTATGGTTTTCTATACAGGATCCTATTTAAGATTTCAATGGTGTAAGTGCCTGGGTAGGAAAAGCACAAATTATGTTCTGCGCACATTTGCATTCCATCGGCTCTACATTCTAGACATTTGAGATTATCAAAGCCAATTGTTATCTCGAGATTCTAAATACATGATTCAAGCAACCAGTCATTACACATCCGGCTAAATTCTTCAAGTTGGAGATGCTTTTCATGCTTACACAGTCACTTTTTTATGCATCTATGTGCTTATTTTAGTGAAATTGTTTAAATGAGTCTACTATGATGGGCTTATTTTGATTGCCTCATACGATTGACTCATTACCATATCATATAACTGCAGGCAATGTGAAGAGACGGTGAAACGTCACAAGAGGCAGAGACTAGCAAATGCAGCAGATAAATGAATTGCTGTACCATTATCTTCTCCAAAAATGTTCGAGAATGTTTTCACCAAATATGCAACCTACACAGCATCTCTCAACGGCCAAACTCCGTCGAGTACAGAACCTTCAAAATAATCGAATGGAAAATTAGGATTCATTGAGCTGACTCAAAATTTTGGGATAAATGTTTTGTTGTTGTATAGTGTATACAAGGAATTGGTTTGTCTCTAAACACCATAGTTACTTTCCTCCAATGAATGACTATATTTCTACCTGCTACACACTCAGAAATACACATGCACACAATACAAGGGAGAAAAAGGGCGTAGAACTTGAATGCTTATAGGCTCAAGTCACATTTTTTGTTGTTGTACCTGTTCTTTATAGAAGGGCTTGCAGTTGCCATAGAGCAGAACATTTTAACATTTTTTTCTTCATTAGATTTGTAGTTCTTTACCTTGTCTAGTGCTCAATGTTTTTGCATTGGTTTTGTTATGTTGACTGTTTTTTTTTTCTTTTTCCATTATTGCTACATTGTTGGATGTAAACATCAGTTACTACTTTGTATAATGCTTAGGGTAATTTCAAGAAATCCCATTTATCTATTCCTTGTTTTTTCAAAAGTTAAAGGCAAAAGGCCCCTCCTATATGACTAATTGCTTAAACTTGATTTTGTAATAGAGATTGATCTTTAGATTTTTGTACAAATGTTTGCACTTGGATACACGTATATAAAAGACGTTTGTCCTTTAAATTTCGTAGATTGTGGATAAAAGAAATCTAATCTTATGTCTGGACGTTTGAAGCGCCAAGCTTTAGTTAAAGAAAACTGACAACTTCATCCATGATCATCCATTGGGGGTTTTATTGAAAGTTTTTTGTAAGGAGATTTATATATTGAGAAACATTGTAGAGTGTTTTTAAAAAAAAAAGGTTTTAGCAGATTTGGTCCAGCTATTTCTAAGCGGCATTGTGTATGTGCAAATTACACGCAACATAAAAATCTTGTACACAACAAAACTCTCCAGCAACCAAACAAAGGAATATACGAAGAGAATAACATGTAGAGAAAAAATAAATAGAATTCACATCAAACTGCTGCACTCATTGTAAAGACTAATGCTGGATCCTTCAACGTATCATATTCTCTGGGCTTTGTACAGTTGGTTTTCCTCTGCATTCCATGAAGGATCCACTGCTGGAAGTTGGTAATCATCAGGTTTAAGAGCAACAGCAAAATCAGGCAGTGCCGGTGTTTTCTCTAAGATCCTGCAGAAATCACTAATCTAACATTCATATAAAGTAACAGGACTTCAATGAAAGGAATCAAAATGTAATATCATAATAATGGAATTGTTTGTGATCAAGAGAGTGGAACAAGGCTCTAGGTTAAAGTTCCAAAAGGGAGAGAGATGAACATTAGGAAAGAAATTCCATAAATGATTCTTTGTAGAAAATCATATATGAGATAGGGGATGAAGACACCTGGCCTAGCACAAGTCTTTTTACACAAATCAATATCAACTATCGATGCACTCAGACGACCTTTGAGTGCAGTTGCATTGATAATTGACAGTGATGTGTGCATCAAGATTTGTGCAGGTCAAGTGTCTTACATCTCTTAATCTCCAACTATGATTTTCCATAGAAGGCCCTCCATACAATTTTATTTTTCTCCTAGAAAATCGATTTGTTTCTTTAAACAGTCAAAAGCAAACAGTGACTGGATTTACCGTTCTTGATTGTACAGGTCTTTGTTGATGTGAACCTTGCTTGAAGCATCTTTAGGGATTTTCTCAGAAAGATACTTCATTGATCCCCAGAGAGGTGGATTCCTGCAAAGAGATACACAGATACAGGGAATCTGGAGTATAATAGAAATATAGAATAATAAATTTGATTTTTTCCCGCCAAACCAATATAAATGATGCAGGTTGATTTACAGTGGTTATTGGTGGTTTGGGGTGGGATGCAGAAAAGCATTTGTTCTGGTTGAAGAGGAAAGGATTGATAAGCAGCAAGAAAATTCCAAAACCACATTATCCAACAAGAGTTTGATATCAACATGAAAGTATTCCATGGCCGCTGCCTATAGCATTAATGGTGCACTAAGTGAATAATGAACATCGGATCAGTGTACTCGTCTAGTGAACTCCTTGTATTGTTATATTCCAATGATCATTACTCACTTGGAGCGCTGTTAATAGTATAGGCAGGGACCACTGGATACTTCATCAACATAGTCAATCATGAGACTGCAAGAAGCATTTGGGACCATCACAAGCAGCTATTATGCAAATCAACACTGTTGGTAAACAACTTTCAGAAGAAAGCTGCATAAAGACATTAACTGACAATAATGCATCTCCATTGATATATCAAGGATACCTTTTTTTGTTTGGAGAGAATAAATCAAGAAAATGGTAGTCCTGAGAAAATGCACTTTGCTTTTAGCAGCATGGAGACTGACATAGCTTCAACAGAAACATTTGTGCTTCATGAATCATAACCAATATAAAGTTGTATACTATTTTCTGATCACAAAAAAATGGACCGCTGTACATAAACTCATTTAAATTTTATCATACAAGTGCTGAAAAACTGATTAAATCTATTTGATCTATTTGATCACTTAAGAACAATATTTTTTGCATCCTAAATTATCCACTATACTTTAGAATGTGAAGGCAAGTAGAGATACAAGAAAAAAAGATAAAAATAAATTCATCAAGGGTAAAAAAAGACCAAAACATACCTAGATGTAGGAGGCATGGAGTTGAAAGCTTCGCATGATTTTTTGCTTTCTTTAAGAAAATCCTCTGCTGCTTGCAATGCTGCAACCGCCATTCCGTGGGATTTTTCTGTATTCCCCTCATCAAGGATCATGCCATGATAATAATAGGCAGCAGCCTTTCAAAAAAAGAAAGATACACGTTCAGTGAAAAAAGAATTGGTTACTGGTGAAAAGAGGAAGGAAACTGAGATGACATGATATCATTGCTTAGAAACTCAGGAATAAAAGGTAAAAGTTTCAGCACACAATTCTTAAAACACGCATTTTCACACGTAAAGTTTCATCTTAGTTATTCAACCTCATCTTCTTTCAGTCACCTCCGTGCATTGTAGACAGGCATGTAAGCAAGTTTTTCTAGACAATAGATGCCCATTAATTAGTAATACATAAAAGAGCAGCTCCCACAATCCCACAATCACATGCCTGAATATTAGTCAATCAATCATATTTATGTGAGAAATGCTCAAGCAATGATTAATCGCTTGTAAGAACTTGCGGCAAACATATATCTAATAGCAGCATTAACAACTATATTTTTATGAACGAAAAAGGCTCATGCTAGTTTTAAACAAAAAAATTAACATACCTTTGCCTCCACATATTTCCACTTAATAAAAGCTCGATGTTTTTCTGCCCAGCCATCGGAGATAGGAAGCCTTGTGATGCTATCTTGTGCCTGCCAGAGTTAAAATGGGATATGATCATTTGTTTGCATAACAACAAAATTACAAATAATCAATATTCAGATATGGCATCTTCAAAAGTTTGATAAGATGAGCATGACAGGAGGACAATTTCACTCAACATTCAATAGATACCACAAACACAAGAATATAAAACATCAAATAAGGGAGATATCACTCCTACCTGTTGCCAGCACTTAAACATCTCACATGCCAATCTCCTTTTCACTGCTAATGTGGCCTTTGGACTGTCTATCGCCATCCCAAGTTGAATATCGATGCCCTACGGAAATTAATGAATGAAAAAAACATCAGTGCTAGAGAACTTTTAACAGACTGGTGACCAACTTTACTGCTGAAAAAAGAAACATACTGCTCATTAATAGATCAGTCCAGCTGAAAGAGAGAAGTATGATAAATAAAAAAAAAGAACACTGAAGAATCATAAGCTCAATGGAACCTTAATGGCCAAATACCAGTCAACGTAAATATCAGCAAGACAAAGTGACATGCTGTAGAACCTTAATGTCTTTAGATAGATAGACCTATCCTTTTAATACAGTTTAAGATCATGCAACCAAGAAGAAAACTTCATTTAATGGTAAAGGATAATATCTTCGTAACAGCTTGAAAAAAAGATCAACTAATTCTAGGATCAACTAATTCTAGGATGATCTTATACATAGTAAAGGATTTATATTCATAACAAGGGCTTCTATCCAATGAATAAAGTGTACCTGCCCCAATGCCTGCATGCAAAAAGCTTGCAGTTTTCCTTCTTGTAAATCTATTGGAAGAACCTCCCTACAAATCATCATATAGGAGAAAGAGGTAAGACACTTGGAAACTCCAAATGAAGTGAAGAAACACCACTGATGTAATAGTAATCTGATTTTCGTCAGAAATCATAATGAATGAAATACCAAACATGATTATCTTTTTTAAAAAAAAAGGAATATAAGCACCTGGGAATGTGAAAAAAAGATCAATATATATCGAACCTGATTGCAGGAGGGATTTGTGGAAGAACATGCTGAGTTGCACAATCCAGATATCCTGCTGCTTTTAATAAAGCATCAACTGCAACACGTCTGCTTGCTGTGATGAGTCAGACAACAAGATGACGCACATTACAATCTCAAGGAAAGGGCAAATCATAGATGTAGTAATGGACATTGACATTGTATGAAGTAATTATATTATTAGAGGGGAACAATTAAGTATCTGATAGACCAATAGACACACTCCTTTAAGACCGATACAATTAGCCCATGGATACATCATGTGTACTTGAAGAAAACAAAAAGGTATCCACATAATGTATCAACAATACATCTTGCACCAATCCAGATGCCGTTTCAAACTAATACGAACAAATATTACAGTTGATACTAGCCAAAAGGTTGAGAAAGGTATAAATCAGATGAACCTTTTAATAAAACGTAAACTTATATCCCAGACTAATGTCTTGGAGCTTTCGATTACAACAACAGTTAGCTATGTCCACATCACGTTTCAAGAGGACAAAAAGACTCAAAATCCCAGAATGTATGATGACATTGGATGTTGCAATGTTTCAGACTTGCATCATGAAAGATGAGGTAGCTTAAAAGGAACAAAAATGCAATGTTTTAAAAATGGTGTCTACTAAACTCACCTTCAAGTACCCTTGGCTGATAACCATCAGCTGATGGTTTAGGAAGAAGAGATGAGTTTGCGTCAGAGAAACACAGCATAGCCATCAAATGTAGAACTGAAAGCACCTCGTACCAAGCATTTGCTATGCCTGTTTCCTGCATACATGAAATCCAATCATCATCCTACTTTCCCATAAAGACACACATTTCTATAATCACCCTCAAGATATTCATATATATATGTATATCTACCTCTGCATCATCCTCTTGGTTGACCCAAACGAACTGCACCTTGTTTGTTAATTCGCTTCCTGTAAATTATGTCTCACCAACTCAAGATTTGAAACTAAACAAAGGTAGAAATGGACAAGAAATATAGCTAAACTAACCATCCTTAACCAATCCCAAAAGAAATGGTAAGTAGTCTTCAAGAGCTTGCAGAAGATCAGCTAATGTTGAACCTCCTGCAGGCATCAAAACAATCATTTCCCCCTTGTTCCATAAAAAAGAATATAACTACTACTTCGACACTACACCTACTGACCATGTTGAGTAGCTGTTCTCCGCCTTGGTTTTATTGCTACTGGTGCCTCTTGAGCGGCCATGACAACTATTCTAGTCCTCATAGATGAGAGACGATCGATTAAACTCTTTGACAAGCTATTACCCAATGACTGAGAGAAATCCACACTTCTAGGGATTCGCAGCCCTGGCACAAAAACAGCCAATTCCCCAACATTTCTAGGCCTTCTTCTGAACCCACCTGTATCTCTTGAAGTCGATACTAAGCACCCCATAACCTCGCCCGGAACTTTTCCACACTAATATAATTTTACCTGCATAAGTCAATAAATAAACCATTATTCGAAGTTTTTCTAGAGAATCCAACAAATTTAATAAGAACTTAGATATATTGCCTTTAGTTAAAAAGAGGCATATTCATCACTACCATAACAATTTCATCATGTTTAAGCAAAGACGATAATCATAGTGACGCAAAATATTAAAAAAAAAAAACTCTGATTACCATTAAAATATTCCTCCCTAAAAGTGTATCAGACCTCTAGAAAGTGATAACCAAGAAAAGAAAGTACAATAAATTGGTGGGTTTCCTTTCAATATGCAAGAAGTTTGAGAGCACCAGTGAATCTTGTGAAGCAAAGAAAATGAGGGGAAATTTCCTCATGTTGAAGGAGAGAGATGAAATAAATGCCAACTAACAAAAAGGTGGGCGGTTGTTCACGGGTTGTAGTTCAAAATTCACAAACCCATTTCATATTTACAACTAGATCGAGTTATTGAAGGTGATAGCTTTTATCTTTTCAAAGTGCTTCTCATATCAAAAGACAACCCAACAAAAATTAAGATATTTTGTTTATTTGGATAGCAGTAATCAGGCTGCATATTTTCAAAATTCACTCGATTCAAGCTAACATGCAGTAAATTCGAGTTAAAATATTCATAAAATCCAATTACAAACAAGCTGCTCAGCGCAAGATAACATATGCATTTGAATCAAGAGTCAATATACAAAGATAATAGAACTTAAAATCAAAAAACTTGAAGTGAGAGAATTACACTGAAACCAAATCTCATTTCGTTTCCAAAGCCCTAGAAACTCGACGCTGGCACGGAATTAACCTAAAAAAAATCCAATAAAAAGCGAAATTTTGCAGAATTTGATGAGAATGAGCTGTAGAATTGAGCAAGCTGGAATCGAGAGGGATTCAGAGTGAACAAGAGAGTCCAGATAGCACCCAAAATCGAAACTTTTCAAAGAGAGGAAAAAGGTTTTGAGTTTTTTTCAACACTGCTGGCTTCTGCTTGTTTGATCGAATTGAATTCGGATGGAGATTGAGATTGATATTATGATGGGTTTTTTTATTTATAAACCCAAAACTTTACAAAGATTTAGTTTCACACCCAACCACTTTCCATGTCATTCCTAAAACCAAAATACGACACCAAATTATGAAATTTGCAGATAGGTATTTCTATTAAGATACTTCTTTGATATGATGTTTTTTTTTTCTGACAATGTTAAGGTATTAATAGTGAATTTCTGCTTGCATAATGCACTTGATCACCAACAAAGAATCTGGCGCGAAAGTGTCACATGAAACAGTCATGAGGCGGTTTCTTAATTATATGATAGAGATAAACGGTGATAAAATTTGTGAGATCTGTATGAAATTTATATGTTTGAAGATTTTTTTTAAAGTTTAAATAGTGTGATGGTTACTCGATTCTTTTGCGTCGAATTCTTCATCAATGACAATCATTCATGTCTTATTGCAAACAGAAATTCAGTATTAACATCTTAATATTTCCGGAGAAAATAACTAAAAATACCAATCTAATAATATAGCTTTTTATTAATCTAATTGAAAATTGATTTAAAATTTTTAATTTACATTTTTTTCATATATGAAGTGAGGGTGGCTGCCTAACTTCTTTGTTTTATGGGAAGGTCAGAAGCAAAGGTCGAATTTGCCAAGCAAACGTGGTTCCCACTAAACCAAACAGGTGGCATCGTAGCTCTAGGACACGTGTGCAGTCGACTTGCTCGGGTGAGCGGTTAGGCAAATAACTTCTTATGTTTGCTAACATTAATCCACATCATAAAGAGATTTGATTTTTAAAAAAATGTTCTGAAGAGCAAAACTACTCCGTTAAAGTGGAAAAAATGATGCCACCTAAGAATTCCACTTCCTTTAACATTCTCCAAGAAAATAATTTTGCTTCCAAGGCCGTTGTTTAGCTTTTGACTCAAATCACTATGTTCTCCAAGTGGTACATTTTCTAGTAGAACATGCATTTGGGTGTTAATCCTCAATAATGGAAATAAATGGAGTATTAGGGGTAAGAATTAGACTGGGAGTTATATAGCCAACCCCACAGATACAATCAAAGAAATAAAATTCTTGCTAATTTTTATATGTTGTGTTTGATTATTTATTTATGGAAAGTTGAAATATATTGAACTAAGAATTAAGAGCAATTATATCATCGTGAATGTTTCAAGAGATAACATCTGTACAGACATCTAACCATGAGTGAAATACAAAATCTAACAAGAGAATGAGCTGCTCTATTGTCTTCTCTATACGTGAAAGCAAGTTTACATTTTGAAAATGTTGAAGCCTCCAATTGGATAGCTTCACAAATATGCCCAAATACAGCCAATCTAACTCTATTTCCAGCAAGCTCATTCAGCACCGTACTTGCATCTGTCTCAATTTCTATTACAGTCGCGCCCATCCTTTGAGCAAAACGAACACCATGAAACAATGTCAAAGTCTTCACCATAGATGGTGAATATCCAGCATCGCACCCCTTAATAAGCTCCAATAAATTTGCGGGGATGGTCGCCAATTACAGCTACAAAGCCATCAAGTCGCCATCCTCTAAGAATGCACCATCAAAATTCATGTTGGCTGAAGTACTAAAAGAAGATACGTTATAATTACTTTTATCAAAATAACCAAATGAGCATTTATTGTTTAGTGTGAAGTACTCGTAAAAATATCTATATTTACACATCTTTTATTATAATCACATGTCAAATTAATTCTTAATTTCTAAGTTCAATTCGATTCGAATAATATATGCTTTTTGCATAATACAACCTCGCATTCCTTCTCTTTTGTGAGGAGACATGAACTTTTCTCTCATATCCGGATGTTATGTGAATTTGCCCTCCACTACTTTTTGATAGTGGAGAGGATCCGAATCCTTTTTATTGAATTTGGATCCTCTCCACTACAAAAAAGTAATGAGAGACCACTACTTTTAATCTTAACCGTTGATTATTTAGTAGTCGGTTATGATACAATTTAAATCTAACACTCACCATACCCCCGTGTATTGCACTCATTCCTAATTTGCACTCAAATAAAAAATCATAACCATCAACTAGATAATTAATGGTTGTGATTATGTAGTGGTCCCTCCACTACTTTTTTGATAGTGGAGAGGATCCGAATCCTTTTTTATTACTATAAATAAATGATATACATTGTGAGATCTCCTCAAATGTCTTTTCTGATTACTAGTGAGGCAGGCACGTGCAATGCACGTGCCAGCTTTATTTGGGACAGTTCCTTCCTAAACTGTCCACTTGATCGAGATATTTCTCAATGCTAATTGGAGACTATTTCTAGGAAATCTGATTTTAAACAATGAAATGGTTAAAAACTGCTATTTATGTAATTTATTAATTCAGATCATCGACTAAAAGTGTTATATACTGTAATGTTTGGTTAGTTTCTAGCAAAATTAATTTCAAGAAAAGTAATGGCATCTTCACTTTTCATACTTTTCCACCCAATTGCCGAGCTCAAAACCCAGAAACGAATTTCTTGTCTTAGAATAAGAATAAATTGTTTCAGTACATGGTTTTCTTTTTTGTTAAGATGGGCATATAAGTACTTTTTCTAGAGGTTTCCATTTTATTTTTAACCAAACAACTTTGTCAGGTTTTTACTTTTACGGTAACAAAAGTCTCGTGGGCAAAGATTTTCCTCTGAAGGTCAATCAGATAATGAGATAGATTTGGGTACTCAGTTACTTGTTGTACTGTACTCAAAGATGCAATTGCACTTACTTATCTTGGTGTGGAAATGAATAAATTTACAAAGTAGTACTATTTGAAAGACTTGCATCCATGCAAACATAAATGCTATCGAACAAAATATTGAAATCTATTAGGCCCTAAATGTATCAACAATAAACAAGTTATATGAGTGCTACGTGGAATGTACTATGTTACTCATATACATTTACTAAACTCACAAATAGAATAGTACAACATGCTTAATAAAATATGCTCTTATATAGAGGTGAGCTCCTATCAACTTAAGTGGATAAGAGGCCTTATCCACCAAACTTTTTATCCGCTCATCTTGTGTTTAGACTTGTGCCATCAAGAGATGCACAAATCTCAAAAGACTCTTCATATCTTTCATGGATCCCAATGCAACATCAATGGATAAAAAAGTTGGTGGATGACTATTTCCTATCCACTTAAGTTTATAGGAGCTTTCCACCTCTTATATATTCTTTAAAACCATAAATGTTATTTTTTTGTTAATTTGTTCATTTTAAATTATTACAAAATGATATTTTTCTAATATCAGTCCTTAAAACCTTTAATATTATGAAATTAGTCTCTCAAATCATTGAGATTTTATTAACATTGCTATTAGATTTTTAAATTCTTATAAGTTGTTTTAAGTTAACCCCTCCAATTAAGAGTAAGAAATAGAAATTGATAGGGTTTAATAGCAATTTTAATAATGTGGGGGAGCGTTTTCAAAGCATTAAAGATGTAAGGGATGCGTATCAAAAAGTCACACTAAATATAATATTTTAAGAGTGTTTTTAGAAAAGTACACGACACATAACAAAATGGTGAAGGGTGGATCCCACTTTTTAAGTTTTGTTTGCTTGGGTTAAGTTTTTTCAAGAGCTACACATAATTACCATCATACCTTGTATTGAAAGATAACTATCCTAATGTTTTAGATGCTCATTGTTTATTAGTATGGGCATTAGTGTCAATTCACCCTTAGTAGAGATGCGGCTGTGGATATACTCATTCATGTGGCCAGGCCATTCATGTAGGCCCCACTGACTTCGTGTAGTGAGCTGTTGAGGCCATCCATGTGGGCCTACCTAAGCAGGAGACGAAATTTTATGATTTCACAGGTTGTGAATTTGATCTCAAGTGGGCCTCATTCAAGTAGGAGAAGCAGGTCGAAGGAAGCAGGTGATCGAAGCCTCTTTTATATGAAGAGTATGATATTAAGGTCGTTAGGTAGGTTAGATTTGCCCCCTCAATTGTTTTGTGTATGACATAGGCTAATAGGGCTAGTGCATTGAATACATTTCTTTTATATTTATTATTTGACAAAAAAACTATATTTGCAATGCACGTAGCAATGATAGGTAAGGTATATATGTACAATATAGTTTACATGAGTCTCCTCTTATGACATGTTGAGGTAGTCAAAACTATCAACAGCATTATGTCATTTTGATGTGAGAAATTCAGTATCTTTGTTTTAGCTTTTTTCCCTAGAAACCACTTTTCAAATAAGATCATTTTACAGAAATCACGTTTAATTATCGGTTTATACATAAACCATCTTTAAATATTTTTTTATTTTGTTGCAATCAACCATATGGACTCACTTTAAAGTCAAGTTTTTTCGATTTTATTTTAATAATTAGTTGTCAAATACCAAGTATATTAGAAATGTGATCCTTAATGGAGGTTAGATGAGACCAACTACCGAAAATATTAATAAAAAAAATGGACCTAGGCGGTTGATTGCAATAAAGAACCCTTAAAAGATGATTTATGTATAAATTAAAAATCAAATATATTTTCTATAAAATAACTCTATTTTAAAGATGGTTTCTAGGGAAAAAACTTTTTCTAAAATTTTTTGAAATATGACGAACAGTTGTAGGCTAAGAAGAGATTTAGTAGCAATGTCAATCATTTATAAATAAATAATAATAATTAAAAGAAGAACAGGACGGATCGATCACTCAGTGTAAGATTGCTATCAACTTAGCTTAATATGAATGTCAATCATTTATTGACATTGTCCATATGTATCAACTACTTTTATACTATGCACCTACCAAGCAAAAGCATGTGTTTCTTGTACTCATGCACTAAATATCATAGCGCCACTTAGCGTATATCCAAAATGGAGCTAAAAAAATGAAGGTTCACATATAAGTACGCGGTCTATAAGATAACACGTCATTAGAAACTAGACAGATATATCACGTATCAAAACAATCTCTCCTAGTCCGAGCTCAAGAATATTATTCACAAAAATATTTCCTTCATTCTCAAATTGAAACCGTTATCTAAAAATTAATCCCAAGTTAGAAGTATTTGCAATTTGTACTTGTATTTGACGTTGAGTTCTGAGGAAGAGAACAAATCAATTTTAATGGTAAGCAGATTGAGACTGATAACGATGAAATTAATGTATGGATTTGTCTAGTTCCAAGTGGCATGTTTCTATCCTTCAACGCAAGTAGATGCAAATGACTATCAATTTTAACAATTTAATTTTGTTTTAAGTAGTAATAAAAAGGAGAGTTTTGTTTTTAGTACGTTTGTGGACCTGGCAGTGCACATCAACGAAAAGTAAGGTCGGCTCTAAGATTGATGGAAGATCAATATCACCGGTGTTTGGCTGAGAAAATAGGGTTCTTAAATTGTATTTAAAAAAAAAAACAAACAAATAAATAAAGTCTTTAAAATCTCAAACTTCCGCAATTTTTTTCCCATGAGAGGATTTGTGACAGAAAATTTTCATTTTACAACAAATTTCATCCATTTTCATCACCAAGCTTTCCATCAAAGCAAACACAAACTTCCGTCCTTAAATCTTCTATCAGGAGTTTGGTACAAAGCCTACTTTTATGCAACCCAGTGAATTCCAGAGAAATAAACAATAATCATAAGTAGCACAGGCACAACAAATAAAACTTAATCCTCCTCAAAATAACATTGTTCACGGATTTTGCATTTTCTCCTGAATTCTTTTAAGACCATAGTAAAATTAGTAAAGATGGAGAACTGTTGAATTTTGTCATACTACAAGATGGTGTGAAATCATTTGAGCTAACAATATTCTAAATGCGGTTATAAAAAACCTTACATCCAGGTTAATATGATACACAAAAGCCCAAGAGCTATGTCTGGGCAATGTAAATATTCTCTCTCAGCTAATATCATTCATTCGTACCATTTTCTACCTCCAAAACTTCTGCTTCTTTCTCCTTTTCTTGCTCCTCTGTTCATGAAACATGAGATAATTAAATATGTTAAATAGTTGGGTAAATTTCACAAAAAACCCCTAATTTTGGGGATTTTGTACACAAGTCCGTTAACTTTCATGGTGAAATTTGTCATGAACTTACAAAGTAAAGAAGCTACCTGAACTATTGAAAATGGTCATAAACTACATTAACATGAAGGGTAGAAGGTTTAAGCTATCATTATTGATATCTATTAACCCTAACCCGAAAATTTATAAGATAAAATTGCCAAAAAAAAAAGTTCACATGTCAACACATGGCAACTTAAACTAAATGCCGTCAGACATGATAGTTCGGTGAAAAAAAAATTCATAGAGGTTTGTTCATTTAGAAAAGTTTAGAGGGGGAGGGGGTTGTGCAAAACCCTCTATTTAGGGGGTTTCGCGAAATTTACTCGAAATTAAACATCTAGTTATAGAAAATCAATAGACAATGCACTCACGCATAAGCTCATATATTGCTTTCTGTGTGCGCCTTTCAAGCTTGTCAAGCCTCTTCTGCACATCCCTTCGAAGGTCCCAATTGGGTTTCTTAGGAGCAATATTCACAAAAGGATCCTGCATTTTGCACTCAAAATTAGAATGGGAAAATATAAAAGCTTCAATCTGCAATTATTTTTTGCAATTATAATATGATCATATACCTCAATTTTCTCAACCATTGCAGGTGCAGCAGCAACGGGGTCCTCAAACTTGGGTAGAACACCTGGAGCAAGTTTTCCCTCTTGGAGGTGCTTATCATGGGGAAGATAATTTCTGAACTTCATGTTCAGACCCCTGGACAAAGGCAGTAGAAAACGTTACATTGTTGTCTGCATAATGACCTAAACTAGATCACAGTAGTTAATTAATAAAAGGCTAAATTGCAAATATATACCCCCAACCCCCCCCCAGAGAGAGAGAGAGAGAGAGAGAGAGAGAGAGAGAGAGAGAAACACGCACGCACAAAAACACCAAAATCTATACCTTCAGTAGCATTTATTAACCTACAACTTGTCTATATGAACTTTCACTTCTAGGAGAAAATCCGGTGCCTTTGATGTACCACATCACTTATACAGTCATCCATTTAATTACTAACACCTATCAACTAATTGCCACGTCATAATATCTCCTTCCTTTTCTTCGTTCTTTTTTCTTCAATCTCAGCAACCGAACTCCAAGTCCGAACCCAACTTCTCTTCTTCATTCCTTAAAATAAATAAATACAACCTTTTCTTTCTCTTCTGTATTCTACCAGACCTCATGTGGATCTTTCTTTTGGTTATAAGAACTTGTTTGTTTTTTTCCTGATTCCACAGCTTAATTACCACTAATTACAAAAAAGATATGGGATTAACATGAATCGTCATAAAAGTGTAATCAAGATCAAAACAATGTTTTTCTCATGGAAAAAAGTCCTGAACAAGTAAGAAAAAATCGAAACTCTATTTAGGAAAACAAAAACCAAACCCATATTGTCCTTGATTCAAATTTTGATTTCCAACATAGAAAATGAAGAAAAAAAGTGAACTTTCCCAGCACAGTTTGTCAAGATGCAATTTTTAAGAAAAGAGGGCAAATTATCAAGATTAATAGATTGTTTTCTTTGGTGATCTCGCTGCCAAAGAAGACTAAATGTCAATGGAGTCTCGCCGCAATATGGGATGACTGCTGGAGAAGAAAATGGCGGCTGGCTTCTGGCCTGGGGTCTAGAGTTGGTTGTTGCGCTTGAAGAAAAGAAAGAAGAGATGATGATGTGGCAATTAGTTGACAGGTGTCAATAACCAAATGGATGAACGTATGGATGATGTGGTATAGTTAAGGCACCGCATGCTTTCTGCACTTTTCTAGGGTTGGAAGTTTGAGAAGGATAAATTACAGATAACCCCGCTCTCCCCTGTCGAACTGGTTTTGAGGAGTGATAAAAGCTCTACTGAAGTATAGTTGAGGAGTTTTCTACAATTTACCCTTAACAAATTAGCAACTCATTGGTTCCCTTTATAGACGCTCCCATAGGCACCCTAGGTAATCAAGACATCCAATAGCAGAACATGGGCTGCAATATACATTGGCTCAGATAATAATGTCAAGGCAACTCGCAAGCAGGGGCAGAGCTAGAATTTTCTTCCCTTTCTTTTGGGCGGGGATTAATACAAAAATTTCCTCTTATTTCATAAGAAAAAAGAATAATAACTTCAAACCAAATTTGTATCATTTTTTTTCATTCAAATATATCCATAATAGAACACAAATACTAAAAGTCATATGACAATATGAAAACATAAAAGAAAGAAAAGTAGATAAAAGACCTTTTAAGAATGATGTGCCCAATGACACTTCATGGAATCAAATTCCTCTATATGATCATGTTGGTGGTAAAATTTTTTGCAAGTTCATTTTCAATGTAAACTACCAAGTTGACCGCTACAAATCTATCAGCCATCTTGTCGCGAAGCTTTGTTTTCACAATTTTCATAGGTGAAAATGTTTGCTCTGTAGTAGCACTAGAAACTTGAAGTATTAAAACAAGACGAACCAACCTATCAATTAAATTGTAAACTTTTGCCTTTCCTGTAACTACTCGTTCTTTGGCACAACTCAGAAATAGTTGGACATATTCTGAAAATCTGAATGATTTTGCACAAGAATGAAATGCTCACATTAAATGGTATATATAAGGGGCACCTCATTTGACCACAACCCACCTTAAGAAATTCTATTCCTACTAATATATTTACTGGGCCCCACTTTACTCTTTTACACCTCTCTGGTCGCAGGCTTAGTTTAGTGTAGTCAAAGCAAAATTTTTATGGGTTATTTGCATATATACCCCTTAAATCATAGGTATTTGCAAAAATGCCCCCCATATCTTGGTATTTGCAAAACTACCCCTCAAATCATCAACTTTGGGAAAAAAATACCCACCCCTAAAATCAACAAATCATCAATTTGGTGATAAAAATTTGACTATTTTATTAATAATTTTTACATTGTAGTTATAAATTAGCTTATCAAAGTTGATGATTAATTGCTTTGAGGGTAATTTTTCCCCAAATTGATGATTTGAGGGCTAGTATTGCAAATACTGAGATTTGGAAGGTATTTTTGCAAATAACCATGGTTTAAGGGGTATATATGCAAATAACCCAACTCTTATTCACATTAATAGCCGGTGGGACCTGCGTCATTTTGTTACTTCCTTTGTTATAGGCTTAGGCTGTTTCAATGTTTCATTCACAAAGAGTATATACCATAGGTAGGTAAATTGCTTTTTATTGTTTTGTTTTATGTTTTTTTTGGGGCAGGGAGGGGGACCCAACAGCAAACGTGGTTCCGCCACTGCTTGCAAGTTAACTATATACTTACCATGCCAGCTAGCAAGTTAACTATATACTTACCATGCCAGCTTGTAATATACACACAGTAACGTGCTTCCTCTTCTCACACAACCAAGCAAAATGTAGGAAAAGAAAACTATATAAAAGGACAAGCCTAACGAGTTATTTGCTTGGACCATCTGAGGCCGAAGTCAACAGTAAGAAAATAAGGTTTGATGTTTTATGCATTAGCACCCTGTGGTTTTCATATTCATGCATGCATGCCTGCCTGCGAACATGCAGGGGGAAAGATGTTTTTGTTTGTTATTCTAGTGTTGAAGATGGAAAGCAGAAAAGCATGGTGAAAATGTGCATTCTAGGAACGGGAAGGAGGGTGAATGAAGCAATTGCAAGAGAACCTCAAAAATTTTGAGATATTCTAGTGGAAAAGCGCAAGAGATAAGGTTAAAAAGCAAAAGACAAAAACTTCTAAAGGTGAACAGTAAATCAATATAAGAGAAGGGCAATGACTATAGCAAAATAAGTGCAGCAAAAGATCGATAATTGTATAGCAGAAAGGCATGATGGATAGCCCAAGGTTACCCATCAGAATTGCTTCACAGTGTCAATAGCAAGTAACAAAGTGTTTTCCCTACTTATATATGGAGTTCTTAGTGCATAAAGAAAATATATGCAAAATGAAATGAGCAATGGGGGTTTATGAGGATCTTCCTAGAGAAGGATTTTGAAGATTCAGAAAACATTTAAGATGCTTAAAAAGCTTATACAGAAGATTCCCTCCCTCCCTCCCTCTCTCTCCCCCTCTCCCTCTCTCTCTTCTCTCTGGTCTGTTGGGATATAAGGGAAACATGTAAAGAGCCACCCCTCCCTTCCTCTTGATTTTTTTTCTGTTGGGATATAAGAGAAGCATGTGAAGAGCCACTATTCAATAACATTTGCCCCCTTGCAAAGGATGTGTACTTTAATAAGAATTACATCATAACACAAATTTGGCTTAGCATGTCTTTTCTAATTACTATCTTTCTTACAAAAACCACAATACTAACAACTGAACAACTTGCAAGCTGCATATGTTATTAAATGACCTGTCTCTTTTAAATTTCTGGTTACTGTTATTTCTCAACAAAAAAAAAAAAAGTACTTTGCTAGATGAAAATTCTCTATGCTTTAACCCATAAAATTGCAACTGGTAAATGGTGCTCGTATGTTCAGCAATGCTTTCTCTGCAATAGGTGATCACTAAAGAATAAGAACCGATCTACATCTTTGAAGGGAATGGAGGTTATATGATTTAAACCACTTAAAACACATGCTTATAGAGTCCAAATATGACATTATCATTCATGTGAAAGTTCAGAAATGGGTAGTTCGTAAAACCACAAACCTCTAAGATTGATCATCTGAATTCTGATGGGACATCAATGACCAAACTAATGTCATCTTAATAACTATTAATAGAAGTATCTTGCTACCTATAATATCTAATACAACCAAACTCTACGGAGATAAACTTCAAATTTTAGGTGGGTAGAATAGTAGTGATATTAGCTTTCAAGGGAAACAGTCCATAGCAGTGACAGGGATACCTCTACATACATGAAATGTAACAAGAACAAGATCCATAATAAAGTAAGAAACCCATCAACTTCCATGGACACCAGTAGTACCACATAATTACAAACATAAAAGGAAGGACTAATAGAACTGACCCTCTTAACAGATATAATTTATATTTGCAACTAATAGAACAAGCCAAGGACTAGATAACTTACTGGCTTTCCTCAGTTTCTTCTGACTCTTCTGCTTTACCATCACTTTTTGCTGAATCTCCATCAGGTGTGGTTAAAAGCTCTTTTGCTTCTCTTAGAGCCTTCAGCCTCTCACGGCGTTCACCAGCAGCTTGTTCTATTGACTTATCTTCAACATCAGCAACCTCTCTGCATGAAATGAATCCAAATCAAAATTTTTTCCCAAAGAACATTGCAAGCAATCATCAACTTGATGCTTAAAAAAAAAATTATCAACTTGATGCTAAAAAAAAATTCAAACACCCACACCTGTTTGATAATCACATAACACAAATTTTAAGGGTCAATTGGATACGAAGAGAGGAAGTCCGAAAAAATGGTGACGGTAATTTACTTGTATAATAGTAATACTAGCAACAATTCTAATATCATTTGTTTACACCAATGCCTTTCTACATAAGTACATATCCAAATTAACCAACAGCCCTCATATATAAAACTTTGACTTCCTCTTGTATTCCCTATTTCCATTTTCCATAGTTTTCAAAAGCGGTCTAGGCGGCCTAACCGGTACTCAGGCCGCCCGCCTAGGTCTTGGGAGCGCCTACGGGAGCATGGGCTGTTATGCGGACTGCAAATCTTAGGTCGTGGTCTGATTTCATCCGCTACCTCCACCACGTCCTCCAACCTCCTGGCCTCCTCCACCAACTCCGGACACTTCCACCACCTCCAACCTTCAGCAAAATCTTCTCCACCTCTAGCTAAAAATAATAATAATAGAAAAAGAAAAAAATCTGCCTAGGCGTCGCCTTGGCGCTTAGCACTTCCTGTAATATTGCCTATTTCATTACTTTAAGACAGCACCGATAATCCTATGACTCCTATCAAGTCTCAAAACAGTATTCTGAATCAGAGATCGGTTCTCCAAACTCCAAAACAGGATTAGACTTTCCTTTGGACTTAAGCATAAAAGTCATGTCAACTTTTGAAACAATGAAATAGAATCATATAGCAAATTACAAAAAGAAAAAAAAATAAAATAAAAAGCTATACCGCCCGCCAACAGAAAATCACCCATACAGATTGGTAACTTTTGTAGAATGCTTTCTGATAATTGATCATTTTACTTTTCTGTCCAACATCGGTTGCCCTAAAATTTTACAGTTTTGATATTCTCAAGATCCAATTGTCTTCGTTTTCTACTTTCGACCTCTTCAATTTTCTCAGAATTCTTGAACGTTGCATAGAACTAACAATAAGTTCAACGAGTAAGTGAAATTAAGAGTAGTACTCAAAATTTTAGTGAAAGGAGAAGATTTTACCACAAAATTATCAAGCATACTCACTCGTTTCCGTTGGGAGTGGGCCCGTCATCGGGCATGGAGGAGAGTTCTTGAGCAGCTCGAAGAGCCTTCAGCCTCTCGCGGCGATCGTTGGCCGCTCGCTCGATCGATTCCTCTTCAGCTCCCATTGATTTCACTGCAAGGATCGACCAAAGGATTGAAACCCTAAATTCTAGGGTTTTACAGCGAAGAACACAGGAAATGGGTTTGTACCCGGATCCGAATTTAATAGGTATAGCTGCGAATGGGTTGGGGTAGAGCCCAATAAATTTCTCCTATTGGACGCTACCATCTTCATATGTGTAATTGACAACCCCAGTTGGTGTTATTTAAAACAAACTTTATGAATCTGAGAGTGCAAACTACAAATATTGGGGGTGTTATTAATAACGAAATGCATTTGGGAGTGTAAATTACATGTATGAAGATTTAGGGGGCCAGTATAAACATGGGATAGAATATAGGGTCAAATACATATAAATATTGGGGACTTACTTAAAAATATGAGATTTGACAGACTTATTTGAGAATAATTCAAGATTTGGAGGACCTATTTAAGATATGGGATACTTATTTAAAATTAAGGTACGGGGACCAATATAAGAAATACCCTATATTTATTGTATATGGTCTATTTATGTGCATTACCTTAGCACAGGATATAAAGGTCACATAAATGCAACTCCTCTCCTATGCAAACTATTTCCCATCTTTTATACACAATTGTGAATTATAAGATAATTTCATTATTTGTAGCAAAAGACTATTACAGATCAACCATATAACCATATTAGCCTAATGAAGTTTTATAGAGCACTAGGACATAAGAAAAATTAGATTTCATTTACCACCATGAATATATACAATATTTGCAGTATGCAAGATCTGATAACCATACTTCGCCATTCTTTTCTGGTCAGTAGCATTTTAGAGGTTCCTTGTTTGGTTTGGTATAGTTAGAACCCCATGTTGTTCCAACTACATCAAAAATTCAGAAGACTTACTTGGTTTAATGCTGTTGCAACAATAAAATGAGGTAAAAACGAGGTGTTGGAACACCACCCAAGAGCTGGAACAACATGCTGTTGCAAAAACACTTGTTATTCCAACTCCCCCAAAACAAACACACACAAATTGTCTCTGTTGAATCACAATGATTTATTCATTTAACTAGAGCAGGCCAAAGCTACCAATCCTTGAAAATAAATAACCGCGAAATGATGCCGTGCTCAAAATCTGTCATTTCATTTTATCTGTATGCAAAGTGTTACATATTGCTCAACAATTCACAGAAGAAAAGGATCCGTACAAGCATGAAAAGTCACCAAAAAATGTTTTCAAACTACAATAATTATATGCAATACAAATCTCCATCCAGCTTACAACATCTGAACCCTTTAGACTTCCAACTGCAGCATAAACATAAAAATGAAACATAAGCAATTCAAAAAAGTTATGCTTCAAATCAAACCAAGGTTCCAATATTTACCATTTCTTGAGTTTTCTTTACCAAAACAAACATGGCTACACGCTGACTGCAATAATCAGGATGCCATTGTGTCCGATCGACATGGCCAACTACAAAATCTTCGAGCGCAGCCTCCAGAAAACACTCCAGCACAACATCTGTTAAAATGAATATCTCGACAATCTTAAGTCACACATAAGAATGAAATAAGAATTCATCCATAGGCTTAATACTTTACCATTACGTAGTTCCCCAGAGAGGAAAATCGTTGTATGGCTCCCAGAAAGTTGTTTCAGTGTATCAAGCAGGTCATTAACTGCATCTTCGCTGTAGATTACATCTGATCCAAGTACTAAAAGCACAATATTTCATAGTCAATACACATACAATAAAGGGTGAATTCACAAATTCCCCTAAACTTTAGGAGGTTTTGCACAAACTCCCCTAAATTTTATAAATCATAGAAAACCCCTGAACATGTCTCACTTTAGTATCATGATTGACATTAGTTACTTTAAGTTGTCCAACTTCTGGATAATTTTACCCATATCTACTACGTATAACTTCCATCTAACCCTTTTCGGGTAAGGGTAGGTGATAAATAAAAGAGAGTAGTTTAGACTTTTTAATCTACCTGTTAACACTGTTTATGGAATTTTCAATAGTTCCAAGGGTTTTAACGTTACTTTGAGAGTTTAGAAAGATTCTTTTATGATTTATGAAGTTCAGGGTTTTTTTTTAAATATATCCCACAAGTTATTGGTGCTATTTATCTTATGCGTACCAAAATCAGGCAGTGGTTCTATGAACTCATCGACCAATTCATCGCCCCATGTGAGTTCACTAGCTCTCGCTGAACCCCGAAGGTTTCCTCCTTCGAAATTGGCTTCCAAGTTTTTCTTCAGAAGGCGCAATCGGTCAGGGAGATCAGTGAGGATAACATCAGCACCTAGAATCGCTGCTATGCAGCTGAAGAACACAGAATCGACGAATAATCACTTTATTCAGAAGCTTAAACTAATAAGTTACCAGAGAACAATTTATATGACAAACATCAAGCTATTTTAAAACCTTAGCCTGATAGATTGTGAACCAACAGCCTGCATTTATAAAAGTTAACTGTCTAATCCACATGTAACACATCTAATAACAATGTAAAACATAGCACTACATCTCATATAGCATATATGAGAATGTACCCAATGACATTTAAGAAGCATTCAAATGTGTCAGCAACATAACAGAAGACCTAACCCCAGACTGACAATAGCAAGAATAAAAAACCAGAGAAAACAATTACAAGGACACAGGGATCTTAACGAGGTTCGATAATCAATGTCATTACCTACATCCTTGAAGTATAATCAGGTCATGATCCACTACTAATCAATGAAGATTACAGTCAATCTCTCAATCTTTAATCTCACCTTCCTAATTTCCCTCTCTTCTAGATACAAAAGTAGAAGGCGGTTGAAAATACATACTTATAGCAAGGGTTTCTACCTATAGGGCTGAAATGCAAAAATACCCTCACCACACAACTGTAAATAAATTTTTTTGGGCACTACCCCTTGCCCAACCGGGTTGGGGGTGGGGAGTTGGTGCCCCCCCCCCCACCCAAAAAAAAAAAAAAAGATCCCAGTAATATGTATTTTCCATGTAAACCAGGCTCCACAAACAACAACATGCACAAAGTATGTTATCTAAAAGTTCAAGCAGTACGAAGGTGAACAGATGTCCAGAAAAAATATTCCATAACGAGTGAGAGACAGAGAAACATATCTCAATGAGTCATGGAAATCAGGAAAAAAACTACTTGATATAAAAGCTTACACTGTTAGATAGCAAAACTAAACCGACTGTCCACATAGTAACATGTTCAGTAGCATGTCAACCATAGCAATATATCTCATATGATGTATATGAAATTTGAATGGAAACTACAAATGTTAAGTTGTTAGATAATGAAAGACCTTATGAAAATGTATTCCATGGCATGTAAAGAAACATATATTCCAAAGTATTTCACATGGACAAATAATACTTTATCCAAAAGCTTACATTCTTAGGTTGTGTTTGGTTATTTTGTAAAATTGGGCCAGGACTGAACCTGACCCAATTTTGTGTTGTTTCTTGTTTGTCAAATTTTTGGGCTAGACCTGACCCCATTTTTTAAGCCAAAATAGTGACACTAAACTAGTTTTCATTTGGACCAAGGGGGTCAAATGAAAATTTAGTCTTGAGCTTTTATTTTTGCCAAGCCCGAGATAGAGCCAATGAGCACATCATACCTCAATTAACTCAGACAATTTTTTGTATTAAAAAACTCAAACAGTTAGGTAGAGGAAGAGAAGTCTTACCCAACTAGCCCACATCCTGAGCCCAACTCAACAACCTTTTTCCCTTGAAGAACAAGACTTTGAGAATCGACCGAATGCTCCAAGAACTTAGCAAGCACAATCCCACTGTCCCACATTACAGCTCCAGTCACCCCAGGGGTGCTCTGTTCATGAAATTTAATCGAACAGAAAATGAAATTAGTACTGTTTAATGATAGAAATCTACTAATGTTTGGATATAAGTAGATTGAGTTTATGTTGTTGCAACTACATTCAAATTTCAAAGTCACATGTACTTCAAAAGTTGTCGGAAAAGTAAAACGTAGGTAATTGCAGCTGCACTCATATTGTAGAGTGTCACAACTGCAGAAGTTGGAACTACATGACACTGTAAATGCATGTGTTACAACCTTTTGGATGCAAATGAAATTCAAATTGCAACTCCAATTATTACCAATATGAAGTATCAATTGCAAAATTACACAGCTGAACCATGTACTGCAACCACAGCTGCATGCATCTAATGTTTACATTACAATTTATAGTTACAGCAAACCAAACAAATGGCTAAATTACCAGATTGATAATTTTAGTGGGGCCATATTTCTAATATGATATTTCTTTTCTTTCACTTGCGATATTATTATGATATTAATATCAAAAAGGTGGGAGAGAAGAGAGAGAATGATTGATACTCCTCTCCCTTATCTCTTTCCTCCATCCATCCAATGCCCTGAGGGCAATGGTTAGCAAAACACCATAAAAACTGACGTCAATTTGGTATTATTTCATAATAGGAAAAATAACCAAATTGATATATTTAGAAGAAGAAGGGAAAAAAAACTATATTGGAAAAATAATCCTACTAAAAATGCCAATTTGTTAATTTAGTCAATACACAAATAAGTGGTTAGTACCATTGAGGAGGGGGATTGGAGAATCGTGAGGTGGTGGCCGCAGGCGTCAAAGGGGAGGGTCTGGGAATTTTGGAGGACAAGAGAGTTTTGCTTGTGGACTGTGGGCTGTTGAAGGGCCCATAAGAGCATGATCTCCTCTGATGGGTCTTCTATCAATTGGACCGGGGACTTGTAAAGGCCCATCATCGTTAAGGTCGCTGCCGAACCGGCGTCGGCTTCCTCCGCCGCCTCTGTAGCTTCGCCCATGGCCAATGGGGGAGCTTTTTTTTTTGGGTTTTCGATGTACTTACTGTGTCTATGTCTTTCTACGTAGAACACGGTGAGATGTCACAGCCCGACCCGACCCGACGAGACCCGTTAATGGATGGGTTAAAAAATGGACAAATTTTCAAAACCAACTTTTTTATAAATTTAATTTCAAAAATCGACCCGTCTAACATTTAATTAGCATTTTCGACCCAGTTTCTGAAACTGGGTCGAAAATACTAAATAAGTTACAAAAACTTCATGGGATTGCGAATCCCGTGAAGTTTAGCATAAAATAACATAGATTAGAACCTTCACGGGATTGGCAATTCCGTGAGGTTGTGTCTGCACTACTGCATGGCTGCCATCACACGCCTACTCACGCCACAGGTCAAGAGCAAACTTCACGGGATTCAGAATCCCTTGAAGTTTAGCATAAAATAACATAGATTAGAACCTTCACGGGATTCGAATCCCGTGAAGTTTAGCATAAAATAACATAGATTAGAACCTTCACGGGATTCGAATCCCGTGAAGTTTAGCATAAAATAACATAGATTAGAACCTTCACGGGATTCAGAATCCCGTGAAGTTAGCCGACCCCACCTCACTAACACCGCATATACTCTCTCTCTCTCTCTCTCTCTCTCTCCCCTTCTCCCTCTAGTTGATATTGAAATTTTTTTCTCCTCAGAGGTAAGGATGAACGATCGGATATTAATCCTTTGTTCGTATGGTGGGATGATTAACTATATCAAGAATAATGTGCCTGTATATGAAGGAGGTGTGATGAAACTATTATTTATATCCAAATTTTGTACTTTCGATGGATTGATTAATGACTTACACAAACTTATATTAACCAATCCACGCGAGTATCACCTCAACGTGATTTGCAATTATCCTGTAACGGGAACAAAACAAGCGGCATTCAAATCTCAAGTGACTATGGCAGGCTCGACAGCTTCACGGGATTCAGAATCCCGTGAAGATTGTTTTGATTAATTATCTAGACAATTTCATGCTAAACTTCATGGGATTCGCAATTCCGTGTAGTTTTTGCAACTTATTTAACATTGTCGACCCAGTTTCAGCCAGGTGGCTGAAATCGGGTCGAAAATCCTGGCTGAAACTGGGTCGAAAATGCTAATTAAATGTTAAACGAGTCGATTTTTGAAATTAAATTTATAAAAGGGTTGTTTTTAAAAATTTGTCCTTAAGAAATTGATTGGCTGGGATTTGACAGCATTTAAGGTATTTCTTTTTATAACATTTTATTTTTGTAATTTAATCGAAGGTATCATAAAACTATTTGGGGTTTTGCCTATCATGAAATATTTTACTAGTGAAAAATATCATAAATATCAACGGAAAAGCTTGTTTGGCTACTCTTCTATTAACCAGCTTAAAATATATTTGGTATCAGATTATTTTTGGTTCACCCTATCCTGGTCCGATATAATCTAGTTAAAGCCTTCGCTGGATTAGTGTGCAGTTGACAAACAAAACAAAAATATTAAAATATAAATAATTAATAATAATAATAATAGTAATAGTAATAATAATGATAATTATAAATATGAAAAATCACATGCTAAATATGGCACATAGGGCTAGTTAACTAATGAAGGATAGTTTAATTATATCCATTTTTCTCAGTCTCCTTAATAAAAGGATAAAATATTCCATTTTTATTCATAAAAATCACAAAAAGTAGACATGCAATTTTGATTTGAAAGGTCAATTAGCAAACCATAAGATATTACTAGGTAAATTTCAAAATATCAAAGAATTCAAAATTCTACAGAACCAAATATCTGTTAGATAAAAGGAATAATTTGTACGGAGATATCCTTGTATTTTAACCCAGAAAACAACGAAAAGAGTGGGAAACGAACAAGGAAGCGAAATGAGGCAAAACGGCGATGGCGGGCAAGGGGACTGGACGGTCCGATCGGCAGGAACCCCAGTCGGTTTACCGACTGGTCAAACCAGTCATTCAAACCCGTTTCAAGTAGTTTCCTGCTTCAATCTGTGTTGGTATTCTATTCATTAGGACTCCTATTGGATTATATATCCGTTCTTAGAGGCTATACATAGACTCTTCCAAGTCTAGGGCTGGACGAGAAGCGAGATGCATATTGTCAGAGAAGTAGAGAGAAACAAAAGAGAGAAATTGAGGGTTGCGAGAGGTTTTTTAGTGAGATTGAGAGAGGGTTTTTTGTAGGTTCTTCCGAGAACACACGAATAGATTGTATATTGTAATATCTGATATAAAGAAGAATCAAATCTCTCCCCATGGATTTAGGGAATTGCCGAACAACATCAAACTCTTGCCTTTTTGTTCGTGATATATTTTCTGTGGTATTTGTTCTTTCTCTTTAGTTTAAACATAGGTTTCTCTATGCTTTCACATTGTCGGGTGATCAATTTGCCCGAAGAGATGTAATCTGGTGATTCGGTGACACTTTCGCATTGATCGCCAGTTGGCGGCTGACAATCAGTGTCGGGTTGCGTTAGGTGTGCATCAACACAATTGCCCACAAATGTGAATATAAATCGACCTTAACAGATATTAATCTTCAATCGATCCATTGTACATTATCAGGTTCCACCTGCTACCAAACGGGAAATGTTCAAGCAGTGAAACAAAGCAGTGCAATCTGTTAGATGATGTTTGAGACAATTCCTTGCGACGATATCACATGTACATCAATCATTTTTCTGCAGCAAACTGCTTTTCCAGGCTTACAAAATTGTTAAGAAACACTAACATGAGACCCATATCTGTAGTAAAACCATACAACTTAAAAAAAATTACTAACGTTCAACTAAAACTTTCAGAGTATACTTCTGCTGAAGGTTGTATCTACACTATGGAAAAAGTTTCACATAGAACAGGGACAAGAGCAACTATTTTCGGTCCAAAGTAACTACAGTCACATAAACTTCAGTGAAAGTTAAAAAGTTCCGGCATACACATTTTACAACACCAAATAATACAACATTAGCACGAGCATCAAAAACCCAGTGTAAACCTTATAGATTTAACAAGTTTCCCAGGTAAAGACTCAATAGTCTCGAACTGATCCTGAAATAATCACTGGAGCTGAAAAATGCTACAGACAAGTCAATTGAGGTTAACAGTAAAAATAGACGCAATATTAAATAAAACCAGGAAACATATTATACAACAGAATTCAAAAATCAGCATGCAATAGAGTCGGCATTTCCATAAGCCTTCTGTCAACTGCTCTTCCTTTGCTGCGAGAAGTCTCAAATATTCTGCATGTGGTATAACTTTACAGGCAAAGCCAGAAAATTCAATCATTGTTGATCATAAAGCTAAGAATTCAATGTTGGATACTTCTTTCTTCACAAAAAATATGGGACGCCTGTTCTGGGTCCCCTCATTTGATTGTTCTCCTCAGTCTCCGTGAAAAACTTTACCTCCCTCTCCTGTTATTATTAATATGTAAAATTTGTCAAAAAGAAGAAATTAATATCCTTAATAAAGCAGGATCAGTTCCATCAAGCTGTCTCAAAACTTTTGTCAGATAAACTCATTTACCCCAAAACATGAAACTGGACTGGTCAGGTCTATCTTGAGAAAGGAAATGCCAAGATTATAGTCTTACCATTTTCTCATTGAAACTCAAAATAGAAGCAACATTCCCACAACGGTAACAGTAATTTGGAGCAGACCACACCTGCAGATCCGCAGAAGAAACATGTTCTAGGATTTCACAAGACTAAAGACAAACCAGCCAAATCTAAAAGTAGAGAAACAAGTTGGTAGCATCACACAACAAAAAAGATATGGAACAAGAGAGAACAAAAAATTTGTTCAACTTTATAATGAATATACTACATAGCCATCAAGGTACACTCACAGTCACAAGGCCTTTGTCTTGGAACATATACTTGAGACCTTCTTGGACAAGCTGGTGCGCCCGGCAAACAAGGTCTAGATTGTTTATGTGATTGAACTGCAGAAGGCAAAGAAAAGCAGTGGTGTGATACCCCCAGTATTTAGTCCCACATCAGGTATACAAAAGAATATGAATGGCTGAACAAGCTAAGTCATAGGAGTCAAGTGCAACATTGGCCAGCCATTGTTGGTGGTGGATTGAGCCATACGTGTTGCACTCAGTGGATGCCAGGGCTTACACCGCGCTAACGAGATTGCGAGCCCATGGCATGACAAGTGATAACTTACAACAGGGTTGGAGTAGCGACCAGATAACATGATAGCATACCTCTGATGTCACCCTTGATCCAAATAGCCAGCCTGCACCGCGTGGACTAACAGCCCACGTCTCTATCTCTTCAGGGTCACTCCACATGAGATCACAAAAGGGGCCCTCATGAGGAATTTCACAATTCCGATCAATAACTCTAATCTGCCACGAGTGTAAAGAAGTAAAACTGAATAGAGTTGCATGAAATACTGGTTATCAACCAACCATAACTCAGATGAGTAAAATCAATGTTCTATCTTGATCAAACAACATGGAAGGCCTCTAACCAGTCAACTGGACAATAAAAAGGAGTTTGTGTTTCTGCATTATTTATGAATCAATCATCAGTGTTATTCCATGCCACAGGCTAATAATTACCATGATGTATATACGCCAGATGTCATGTCCAAACATATAGGCATGTATATACAGCAGAACCAAGAAGATGCATTGTTTGAATGGGAACAAACAAGTTCGTGAAAATGATACCAGTAAGTGCACACCATCAACCAGCCTTGAATGATGTAAACAAGTTCTAATAACTAAAGGGTTCAAGCAATCGATATAAAGAAAATTATTTGAAAGCTGAACAGGGTCAAACCTGATCAATTGTTCTTATATCTGGAGAAAGGCCACCATGAACACAAAGAACCTGCAATTCCAGAAGAAAATTACTATTAGCCTAGCAATAATCAAAAGAAACATAAGCACAGCTAACAATAAATGAGAAGCAAAAGTGACATTTTTGCATTGGTTTTGGCATGTAATAGAAAATGGTTTCCCAAGTGAGAAGTGTTACAGAAAGGCATAAGAGTAACACCAAGGAAACCCAAAAAAAAAAAAAAAAAAAGGAGAAAAGTTAATTGTTGGCAGATAAAAGAAAAATAAACATAGGTCCTGTGCATAAACATTAGAGCATGAAACAACTTACTGTTCCATCAATAATTGCTGACAGGGTTAGGTAATCAAATACATCAGTGCAATACCGCCAGGCATTAGCATTTCCATACTTCCGTTGGCACTCATCATAAAACCCATAAACCTGGAAAGATGAGATATCAAAATTTCCGTCAAGACATATATATTTTCTCAATATCCTCATATCGTTTGCATCACTTCCAAAACAACTTAATTTTCACATGATAATCATGCGTATGAAACCAAATTCAGAAAATTGAACAATCAATATTAACAAATATTTTCTTCTTTTTTCCTTATTTATTATGATGTCAAACTGAAATCATTCACGTAGCAAGATAAAGCAATCCCTTAAGGTGGTGAAAGCAAACCAGCCTGCAACTGTAGTTACTGCGAAACATTCGTAACAATATGAGCTGAATGGAAGTTACAGCTTTCACAACCTCATTCTTTTACTTGAGAGAGAAATTTAAATTTCATAATTCATCACTAATGGATATGCTCAAACTTCTAATTAAAAACTAGCTATGTTTTAACAGTACTATCTAATTGTATACATCTATACTATATATTAAGAAAAGCCTCTCTTTTGGTTTGTGTGAGCCACAATTTTAGAATGCCAAAAATGCCGTCATACTTAGAAAAAAATAAAGAAATGCCCTCACACTAGGGGAAAAAAATCTGAAAATATCTAACCATTTATTCCCTCGAGAATTCGACTACTACACTTTTTCATGTTTTGTGTCATGCACGCATCGCATGCACCGAATTCGACTACTACACTCTTTCATGTTCTATGTCATGCACGCATCGCGTGCACTGAGATACTAGTCACAATGAAAGGATCCCTCTTGCTGTTCAAAACTACAGGAAAGCACTTCAGAGTAGGATAAATGTGCAACTTTCTAGCATCAACTTGATCACAACCTTTTTTCATTCAAGAAATACAGTTTAAGTGGAAGAAAGAATGGGAGCCACGTCAACATCCAGTGACCAAATCACAATTTCTGGCACCATATAAGAGCTTTAAAGAAGTAACCAATAGTAATTAGAGCACTATTTTGCATGTATAATTCTTGAATAAGATAAGAAAAGAGTATCGGACTGATAATTACTGACAGAAGACTGAATAGACATTTGAGTTTGGGGACTGCCTGGAACTCGAGATAAAAAATTAGAATATCTAACAAGAGAGAAGTGCACAAGTTGCTAAAACTGTTAATGAAATTAATCAGTTGGTTAATTCAAGTTATAGTATGATTGTCACAGCCGACAGCCACGTACCTGTGTTAATTGCCTGCTTTCATGATTGCCTCGCAATAAAGTTATATTTGCAGGGTATCTAAAGAAATGAAGATAGGAAAATAAGCAAAGGTTATGCCAAGCATTTTATAACTAAAAGCAGCCAGCAAGTAGAAGTTGCATATATGAAAGGCAAGCAAATGAATATTAAGAATTCAAACCTAAATAGTTGGAATTGCAACCAAAGAAGTCAATTATAAAAGATGCAGATAAGAAATAGCCCCTCCCAAAAAAGTACGATGTGATAATATGTTAATCCATAAATCATAAAATATTATTGATAATGAAGGCTGGAAGCTTGAACTAGAGGCATAAAAAGAAAAAAGACTTCTTCTGAGTACCACAACCATTGACAAACTTACTACTGCCTATCCAGGCTCTCTTTGGTCGGACCCTACTTCTTCCCAGCTCCTTTTCTTTCAAAAATCAATAAATTGATTTAAAAAAAGTTGAAAGCAAAAGATCAAAATTTTTATAGCAATAGCATAAAACACCAAGACTCCAGAATCATCATCTCCACTAATAGAATCAACCAAAAAAAAAGTGAAATAAAATGGATAGACGTGTATTTATCATCCATATCACAATCTCATCACGTAACAACAAAAGTCAAATAATAATACAGAAAATTATCATGTGAAGGGAAATGTGGTAATCTGTTCATTTAAGTAACCCAAAACATTTACTTGTAAAATATAATGTACAATATAATTACTTGAAAAATTGAAGTCATTACATAACATAAACAAGAAGGACCAAATAAGAAAATTCAAAAAGTACAATATATTTACTTGAAAAATTGAAGTCATGCCATAACATACACAAAAATGACCAAATAAGAAAATTCAAAAAGGTCACCAAGCTTTCTCAATGGATCATCACAGTGACCTAGTAAAGTTTTTAACATAACATTTACTGATCTGATGCTTGTTGCCGGAAAAACTGAGAATTTTCAGTTAGGTAGTATAGGATAATCCATACATTGATTATATAATGTATTTCAGTGTTTGTAATTGTGCGTAAATGTATACATGTTTATGCCTGCATGTCTGCGTGTGTACATACATAATATGTAACGATGTATGTGTACATACATATATGCATACATATGTGTATGTATGTGTATAACAATACATACATATGTTCATCTAATATCTAATCTAATACTATCTAATATCTATCTAATACTATTATAAAAGTGTGTAGGGGAGTAAAAACATTTTTTCCCATAACGCCCTCCAAATTGCATTAAAATGTACCATATTGTCCTCAAGTCACATTCCAATCTCAGTCAATTGACTCAATTCATCCATTACCATATTCCACACCAACAGCGAAATTTATTTTTGATGGAATTAATGAGCCACTTGATTGCATAGAACGGTTGCACCCTAAATAAATTATTAGTGAAATTTTTCAAGGAATATTGAATGTTTAGTGGTTACAGTGGAGGCAATTCATCTCTTCTCTTAATGCCCATTTATTCCCTCTTAATACCTCTTGTGACCTATCAATTTCCTTTCAATAATTCATGTTAATCCATCATTCCCAGAAATTTATCCTTTATAAATACCTCTTATCAATTGGCACACCTAATTTGATGAAATCAGATTAAGGTCCCACAAAATAAACATTCATATTAAAACCTCCACAAGTATATGCACTTATCAATTGGCATACCTAATTAGATGAAATCAGATTAAGAATTAGCTATGAATCCTTCTCTGTCTTTTTGCAATGCTTTATATTTGTAGGAATAGATATTTATAATGTGTTGCGTTTTGATTTAGATTGCTTGTAATTGTTTGCTAATTTCTTCAATCTTTTGTATATGATACTTGGTAAGTGCATGGAGAGAGTTAAAGGAAGGTTGGTTAATGTTCTAGAAGTGCTCGAGCTTCATACCAGCATGTTTAGCGCCAAGGAGCAGAAGAAGACAGTGGATTATGATTCAAGGTATATCTTGTTCTTAATGTATGGATTTTATTCGCATCCTAAGTTTCATTTGAAATCATATGCTGTTGTTGAATTGTATTAGTTCTAGATAGGGTTTATTTAACTTGCATTCAAGTTGTCTGTGATGATGTCTTGGACATCTATAGTACTAAAGATCTTGATGAAAACTGACAAAAATTCAGTTTTTGTATTGTACTAATGATTTGAATAAACATACTGAAAAAGGATATATACTGTGAGAATGAACCTGTTCCTAGCTCTATAAAATGTGGAGCTCTCACGCAGTCTTGAAGTTGTTCCAGTATAACTATTCATTTTTAAGAATTTAGTGATTTGCAGATCACCATGACCCTCTCAAGGCATCAAAACTCATTTTGGAGAATATATATGAGATGCTGGAGATTGTTGAATATATATGTTGATTTTAAGTTCATGATTGAGAAATTTGTATTTTCAGATCAGTTAAAGTTTGGTGACCTGATGAAATGGATTATGCTGCAGCCTGCACCAAGAGTTTTTTTTCTATTTTTGTATCTCTTGAAATTTATTTCATTTGATCCAAGTTTATGATTTCTTATTGTTCTTTAAATTGATTGTACATTTGCTTTTTGTTGGATAATTCAATACGATTGCATGTTATTATGTCAAGTTATAAATCTTCTAAAGCTGTATTTCACCTCTTGATGATGCGTTACAATGTCAAGTTGTAAATCTTATAAAGCCGTATCTCAACTTCTGCTCTTGATTATTGTGAGCTGATTACTATAAGTAAAACATATAAAATTAAATTATTTATATCTTTGCATTTTATTTGTTTACTTTATATGCAATTTTAAAATATTCAATTAAATATATAATAACTCCTACCAAAGAATAGCTCTCTAAGAAGGAGGCGAATTATACTTCCACACTAACTCACTACTATTAATACTATTGTAAGACACCCACTGATGTTGAAGATTGAGATATTTACAAACAAAAGCTGATCAAGATTGAGAAATGGAGCTTTTCTAAATGGAGAAGAATGAAAAACATGAAAAAGTACAGTTAAATCTGAAAGCATAAAACAATTATTAAACCATATAAAATGGGGAAATTGATAAGTCACTAAGTTCAAAATTTTGATAGGGTTTAATTTTAATTAATTTTATATGTTTTGCTTATAGTGACATTATACAATAACATTGATTATATGGTTTAACGATTGTCTTCTATTCTGATATTTGATTGAACCTTTTCATATTCTTATATTCTTCTTCATTAAAAATAGAATTTTGTATTAGATGTGAAAATTTTTAATTTTAATTATTAAATCCTATAATCAATATTTTAAACTTATTACATAAAAAACTCCAAACGTAAAACAAGTATGTACACATTTTCAACATAATCGATTTTAATTATTTTCTTACATAATCAAACATATTAAACATAGAAGTTTTATTCTTTTGACTAAGCCCTATAATTAATGTTTTAAACTTATTACATAAAAACTTAGACTTTGAAACAAGTACGTCCACGTGCAACGCACGTGCACTATACTAGTATCTACAAATATGTATAATTAATAATGTATCTATGAATGTACACTGTATACATACATGTGTGTATAGACATATATGTATACACATACATATAATGAGTAAATGGGGTCTGGCGTGTCATGTCGTGGCACATATCAGGCCAACAACTATGATATTGATATGTTGATGATATGGGCTATAGGGATTTGGATGTGCGCCACGTCCAGCACAAGGTTGTGAAAGCAAAAACCAGAGCGAAGCGATAAGGTTCCGTAACCTTTTCGGGCTTAAGCAGGGTTTTAAAGTTCCCAAAAATAAGATAAAATAATACAAAACCTAATAATTACAAAACAAGCAAAAAAGGAGGAAAAAATTCTACAAATGTATACGTGATTATTTATAGAGATCTTAAGCATGAAGTAGATGTGTAATAATACTTATGTTAAATCATGTAATATTGTTAAATAATATACACGTTGTAATGTGATACACTACCATAGTTTGATACGCACATCAAACTGTCAACAAGTTAATGACTTAATGTAAATTATCAAAAAAGAAGATGTACTTAAGTAAAATACAATCATCATTATATTGCTCCAAGTTTCTTTCAAACTTCAATTAGAATCCTCTCAAGAAAAGGGGAAATAGACCATATAAACATGGGAAAAAAAACCACAGAAAGCACTTTTGGGAGCGCCTTTGAGAGACAAAAGCAACCCAGATGGTTAATAGGCCCGCTTTGAGCCTTAGTGGAGTGGCAGGGTGCTGTTTTCGCATTTTTTAGCACTTTTGAGCGATTTTTCCCTCATTCTACAACATTGATCTAGCAACATGCCAACTAAGTACTTGGAGAAACACACCATCACTTATTTACTCTGCAAGCTACACACACGCACATACGCACACACATGCATATGCAAACATATAAACATGCATTGTCCAAACATTTCATATGATCTTCATTTATAACCAAAAAATAAGAAGTTGCAAAATATTTGTTAAGGGGTTCATAAATAGCCGTTGTTTGATTATGAATACTTGTAATCCATCAGGCTATAGTTCAGCCCACATGTTGCACATTCTACTCATACTGAATATATCACAAGTATCTATAGATATGCAAGAACATCAACAACTTGTATCATACAACCATATCCAATGCCCACGATGTATGACAGAGACTTATGATACTCGAACTGCGCTCCACTTCCGACGCACGTCGATTGAAAGAGGTTGAACAATGATGAATAATGATAATCAACATGTCACCAGTGCTTCGGAATATTACATGAATACTCATACACAGACATTAGTACACAATTTTTTATGTACACTTAGCATGTTACAAGTGTTTGTATATGCCTGTTTCCATATTTTAATAATTTAACTAAAAAGTATTCTATGAAGATCAAAGAAAATTTAAACATATCCATAAGAATCATAGTGATCACACTCAGAGAAGGCTGATGAAAATTATGTCACCTCATTCATGTCATTTTTCTATCCTCCGCATACAGTATTATTGTCTTCATTTTAAACATATTTTAGATCATAGTTTCACTGTATAAAGGAATTTATTTGTCATAAAAACTGGAGACAAGGAAATAGAAAGAAGAAAATGTTGCCAGGCATCAATTTATTTGCCATAAAAACTGGAGACAAGGATATGCCTGGTTTAAGATCCCAATGTACAACACAGACACATGCCTTTGTTGCAAATACTAAATACTTCTATCAATTGCTAAAAATAAAATAAACAGCAGAAAAGCAACAAAAAAAGAAAAAAAAGAAAAAAAGCATATTTAACGAATACCTTGCTTTAAGAAGCAATAAAATAGTAAAAACTTCCAGACTGTTGTATCCCCGATCAACGAAATCACCCTGGTAGTAGTTCATGGAACAAACATATTACAGTAAACCACGTTATGGCTTTGCTGGGAAAAACTCATCATAACTGCTTCACCATGCTTTATGAGTGAGAAGTTTACCATAAATATATAATTAGTCTCAGGAACATGACCTCCAGTCTGGAAAAGTTTCATTAGGTCATGAAACTGACCATGGATATCACCGCAAACAGTTACAGGGCTATTGACCGGCTGGACATTTGACTCTTCAATTAAAATATCCTTCACCTGGAAGTTTTAAAATAAGAGAGTTCAAATCAATGTATGCAGTGAACTTCACGTGAGGTAGAAAAATTCACACATCAGTGGCAGCAGCTAAAGAAGTAAAGAGACCTAGAGAATAGATGAGAAAACAAAAAAAGATGACAGGGAAATTAATAGATACAATTTCCGATAATATAATGCAGAAAACTTGCATTCAGCAGATCCTCTTTTATGAAGTCTGAAATATAAGTAAAAACATCATTTTAGCTTACCATGGCAAAATGTATGAAATTATTTCATGTGATTGTTACAACAGACTCTATTCTACATAAAAGATATGTATACTACTGAATGTTCAGAATATTGATATAACAGCCCCATTCTAGATTGTCAAATGACACCCAACAACCTAAAATACCTAATGTATAAACTATGTAGAGGAATTCTCCAAAGAAAGGATAATGTTAAACAACTTAGGTAGAGCTAGACTTGTCATCCTATGATGTTTGTTTCTGACAATTTTGATATCCACATACCTCAGTGGGTGTCCAAGAAGAAAGCTTCTTCATATCCAACTAAAGTTATATAGGTGCAAAGAAATCTGCCAACATCATACATAGATGACAGAAAAATGCAAGGACAGAGTGCAAAAGTATCAAAAAGCTCCCATCTGAACATAGAGGCAAGGTTTTTGATGGCGGCTGACATGTAGGACATGGTGGTCGACATATGTCGGTTTGGGAGCTCCAACGCCACGACATCATGCTTCCGATGTCGTATGGCATTTTGAGGGAAAATATCAGGATATGTTGGGACATGTCAGACATATCAGCCGATATGTCGGTCTCCAAATATCGGCTGATATGCTAATTTTTAAGACCTTGCTCTTTTGAGCGTAGGTTTAAAACCCAAAACCCAAACCTGATTATCCAATTGTTATGTTCCCAATTAAAGAATCTAGTAGAAAAGTCTAGGGCAAAATCGTGCCCTAAAAATAAACTGCTCCAATCCTTCTCATTTGCTTCCTCTCTAGAGCGAAATCGACTAAGTGTTTGACTGTTCGCCACTAAATTTTCAACGTCGAATTGAGGTTTTGATGATGAAGGGTTTTAGGCCTCCCTCCCTCCCTCATTCTATCTCTCTTTGTATTTCTTCTCCCTCTCTCCCTCTCTCTGCTCATTTTCTCTTGAAATCGAGAAGCAAATTTTGAGAATCGGTTAGTGATCCTAAGCATCATATGTTATTTGCATTTTGTATGTTTAGACTATATATTTTATTAAGTATGTTTAGGTTACATTTAGGATATTATATTACATATGCACACCATCCGATATGACAATCTGATATGTACTACATATCCCCGATAATTTCCCGATTTCCACAATCCGACATGGAATTTAGCTGTCCGACATGTCCCCAACATCCGACATTTAAAACCACGAATATAGGTACAGAAACACTCTTCAGATGCCTTATGGCTAAAGATATCTCAAGTTCACTTATGACATAGAATTCTGTAGCTTATGGCGTAGAAATTCTAAAGGAGATTGTTTTTTTATTAAACTGTGCTTTGGGTTAGAAGGTATAATTTGCACAATTTTCGAAATCTAGTACATGTATTAGAATACTTAATTTCTTTCAAAATCTTTTGTGTGTCGAACATGGAGAAAATACGTGACAATTTAGAACAAGGGCATTTAAATACCTTATGAGAAAAAAAGAGATGAAACATAACGTTGTTGTACTTAGAAAAAAGGGGCAAGGCAAACATATGGAAAAAAATTCTAAATAAGACCACTAAGAGAGGAGTAGAAACGAGAAGTACTAAATAAGAGCAGTAGGTTCCATTTACCATGTTCTGATATATAAGCAACTAGCGTAAAGAGAGTTACAACTCACTAATATTGGTACATACACTCACACATATCCGCGATCTCATGTCCTGCTTTTCAAAATTTGCCGCATCAAATACTTTAGAACATTTGAACCCTCAACTCAAAGTAACAACTCTCAGCATTGTTTGCATATTGGTGGAGGATAAATATCGTATAGATGTATAGATGTATCTGGTATATTCTTCACACTACAAGAATGAAGAAATATACTATCACGAGATTTGCCAAAAACTTTATAACTTTCCATAAATCCTCTACTAGTCTGAGATCCATGAAATAGAGCAAAACAGCCAAACATCTAGTGCAATTACGAGACATATCAAAGATGAGAGGTTTTTTTAAATTTATATTCATATAGTGCAATTAAGAAATGAGTGCATCCGTAGTAAATTAGAGGTTGCTCATATAAAGGATAAAATGAGAGAGAATCGATTAAGGTGGTATGGTCATGTACAACGTAGACCTCTTGGTGCACCGGTTAGGAGAAGTGCTAATATTATAGTTAATGGAGCAAAGACATCTAGAGGTAGACCTAGAAGGACTTTGTTGGAAGTAATTAAGAAGGATATGGTTATGGTTAGCTTAAGAGAGGAGATGACCCATAATAGAACAGAATGGAAGTATAGGATTCATGTAGCTGACCCCAAACACTTGGGATAGATGCTTTGTTGTTATTGTTGATGTGAGGCAAATCCTCTAATGTGATATTTTGGACCATGAATATTGTTTAGGTATGGGAAGCTTGATCATGAAGGGTCAACAGAATTGGGTTTCCCTTTGGTCTCTAATAAACGCGTTGACATTTTGAAGATGTCAATCTTCGGCAATTACCTAACATAAAAACTGTGGATCATCGATAACTACCTCAAAGATGAGAAGAGATAAAAGTTCAAAGTCTTAGCTGCAAAGGTGATCAAGAGGGCAACAAAGAAAATTTACAAAACTCCAAAACTGAAGGTTTCAAAGAAAGCAGGAATAAAATATAAACATTATTCAAGGCAATATAGGAAGAACTTAAGTGTGGAAGTAATCTAGGGGATGATTATGATGAGCATGGTAATAAATTTTACAAGGTTTGTAACAAAAGTGGATGAATCATGAAGGCTAATAAATTCACAAGACTATTGGTACTTTATCAGTTAATTTGATCCAAGAGACCAACCATAAAAGTTGACGGCAGATATCAACCTAAACTATGTGATAGATAATGTGTAAAAAATATATCAAAGTTGTTCTCAATGTGTGGGAATAATATCACTTAGTGAAAGCAATTATTTTTCTTGTAGACTCTAGAACTATTAAAGTCAACCAAAATGGTGCCATTCTAGAACGGAAAGAAAAGAAAAGTATACTGATGTAACTGCATCACATCTGCTAACCTTTATGCAATCTATCATTTTGTTGTCTATTTTGTTAATGTGAATGATGTTGATTCCACAAAAAAAAATCATCGATACATGAATTATATGGATGTCAAATTACAGAAATAGTCTTAGCGAACATAATACTAGTGGACATTGAGTAAAAAGATCGAAGGAAAAAATTATGTCTATTTGTTGACCTTAATTAAAAAAAATTATTTTTGCATCCTTTTGTAGTTGCTTTTAATTCTTAGAGTTGCATTGCATATAGTTAGTAGGAATTCACCATAGTGATTTGAGCTTTTTAATTTGAGCGCACACTTGAAAATACTTTTAAGGGCAAAAACCCCAAATCAAGATAAGGTGAGGGATTTCATCATCCTTTTATTAGCCCAAAAATCACTAATTCATCACTACATAACCCCGAGCCTTTAAAATTCATTAGACGTTGGCCCCTAAGGATTCGAGCTCAATAGGAAATAAAAATTCTTGAGTGAACCGGTTTAAGTTTATTTGACTTTGTTGGTGTCTAAGGTAAAATTTAGGGGTTGCGTGAGGCGCTCCGCAAGAAAAGAGGTACTTACTTGGTTCTTGACCTCCCTCTAGTACTATTCTTACCTGGCTAACTGATCAAGTAAACTTCAATCTTTTCACTAAAGGAGTTTTTAATTAGGAGCTGGTCTAGTTGAGCTTAGGCTTAACCCTAGAATTAAGGGTGATTGTTTCAAATGGTTGATCTTGATTTGTTTAGTTGGGTTTTTCTTTTTCTTTTATCCTTCTTCTTCTCTCTCACTAATTTTTAGATCTTTTAGTTTGTCACTTTTTATAAAAAATAATATAAAAAAGAAATAAAAAATTAGTTAACATTTATTTTTCTTATTAGATCTTTTTCTTAATTATTTTTTAGGGATGTATAAAAAACTCTAAAAGAATTTTCTTTGGCGTATGCATGTTTAGATTAGGGATAATACCAATCGCTTAATCGCTTAATCCATGTTGAACCTATTTTTGAAGTAAAAGAAATGGCAAATCCAACCGCACCCATTCTTCAGGATATGTGTTATCCTACCAGGAATACAATCTCATCTTCTATTAGACTTCCCCAAGTTAATGGCGGAAATTATGAGCTTAGACCTCACTTCATCAACATGCTTCCAAAATTCTTAGGAAATGAATCCGAAAATGCATACATTTTTATATCCGATAAAACAATGGTATCATGTGCAATTCATAAAGGCCATACAACTATCATGTATCAAATATCAACAGGTTCTATACGAACACTTGTAACTCCTAAACAGCTAGACAAAGCTTCTTTATAGATATTAAACTTATTACAAAAACACTTAAACCAAGGAGGATCTTCGGCAGTTTAACAATCAATAGGTACTCATAATTGTGTCATGCTTCATCTAACTACGCAGGGAACCAATCACCAGTCCCAGAAAATTCACCTCAATTTCAATAGAATAAATAAATCTGAAATATCCACAGTTCATGTGAATTAACGAGCACATAATTTAAAGAACACAAGTGAACCAATTACTGCTCAAATCAATTCAGGGCAATCAACAAGTTGATTCCTTTTCTTCTTTCATCAACTCCAAACCTCAGAACTGTGGCCTTCCTATACTATAGAAATCACACAAATAAAATCCAGATTCAAGAAAACTACCAAACGAGGTTTGCAAGCAAAGCCTACGGCAAAAGGACGCGCCATTTCACAAAACCCTAGCCCTAATTTGTATCCAGCACTAAGCTAAAAGATATGCATAATTGCAATTAGTGAAGAGATTACGTATTCGCAGAGGACTTGGAGCTCGTCCTCCATTAGATGCTGCCCTTCCTTCACCTTCGAAATCCACAGATCCAAATCCATGGCCGCCAACGCCTTCGCTTGATTCAGGAGAGAGAGAAAGAGATGGAGCTAGAGAGAGAGAAAGAAGGTTAATCTTTCTTCTCTCCGCGAGCAGCACGAACGAGAGAGAGAGAGAGAGAGAGAGAGGAGAGAGAGATGGGGTAATTTTAAAAAAGAAGAGGGCACAAGGGCGAAGAATTAGAGGAGAGAGACGAGGGTAAAACCGTCAAAGTTTACACGGCTCGGAACCAGAGTGCGGCTGGTTTTTTTAAATCAACCCTTTCAGTTTAGATATTTGTTATTTAGCCCAAACTTGACATCATTAAAACATCATGAAATATTTATTAACATAACTTTCGGAATGTATTAATTCAATGTGATAGAACTGGATGATAAATTGGCAAATATCCAAATTTGGAGGGGCGTCATTAGTTTTTGAACAGAACAAGACTTGATTTAGATGTGCTTGATGTGACTATGGTGAGATCCTTTGTCGTTGGTATAACAAATTTGTTGTCACAGGCAGGAGGAGAAAATTTCAGAGAAACAACAAGCAGAAGAATTAAACATATCCTGAAATTATTTCTCAACTTAACTTTCGTGATATTTTAATTCAATGTGGTAGAATTGGGATGAAATCAGAGAATATTACAAAGTTTTTGATATCTTTCTTATCACACAGTTGATGAAAATATCACACTAGCAACAGCAAATGAAATGATTTCTCAATGCCAACAACTAGAAGTTCAGAGTTTATGAAGTCTCTCTCTGCTCCTATATATATATATATTGTAAGATCTTTAATAAGACTTGATTATCTCAAAGAGATTGATAAAAAACTAAAGCGGAATTATACGAATCCATGGTTTGGATCTTGAGTGGATTGATGGATTTTCTAATCTTAGGACTTCTTCTCTTCCTTAGATCTCTTTTTAGATGGGGGTAAAAGAGATGAGAATTCTTGTGTTAACCCTAGATTAGGACCATAACCCCATATATATAGGTGTTGCACTTTTACAATTTGACCCTCATCAAATTGTAATTACAACAGTATCTGCACATTTAGCCCATGACAATATATAAATACCGATAACCCAACTTAATTGATCACTTTAGTGGGTTTCCTTAAGTGATAGATTTACATTAATTTAACATATGTGCCCACAAATAGATTTAATTAGATTTAAATCTAACAATCTCCCACTTGGGCACCATATGTATCCTTAAAATGTGTATTACCTTATGAGCTCAAAATCTCTATCACATACAAGGGTATTTCCAAACAATCTCGTCCATTGACCATATCAATATAGGATCAAAGCGGTTTTCGTCACATTTATCGTGACTAAACCCATCAATGGTCACATATACTAGTACAGCCAAATGACATAGATCAATCATGGATGTCTGACATGAAAAATTACATGCAATGTGATGCGTGCATGCCTATTTTTCAACCGGTCCTACCGAAAACTTTAGTGAGGTCAACTTTAATCATAATGTAACGAGTGGTTAGCGAATACTTTATTACGTCGGAAAAATAACCAAAGCTTGAATAGGTCCAAAATACTCATAAAGCAATAAAATCACAAACTCCCACTAAAACATGATATCCTCAAATATTATCACCCCCATATGAGCAGTGTGCTCTTGAAAAATTTTGGGTGGTAATCCTTTAGTAAGAGGATCTGCTATCATGGAGTTTGTCCCAATATGCTCTATGGATATCTGTCCACTCGTACTCTTTCTTTCACAACTAGGAACTTAATGTCAATATGTTTTGACTTAGTTGAGCTTCATTGTTGTTGGAATACATGATCATGGATTTATTGTCACAAAATAACTTTAGTGGTCTTTCAATATTTTCCGAATCATGAGACCGGTGACAAAATTTGACCATATTCCATGATTGGATGCCTCATGACAAGCTATAAATTCTGCGCCATAGTGGAGGAAGCTACAAGTGTCCGTTTGACACTTTTCCATGATATAGCTCCTCTGCTAACATATAAATGTAGCACGAAGTAGACTTTCTGTTTGTCTTGGCATCCAACAAAATCGAATCGAGTACCCAATGACCTCCAACCGATCGATTTCACGTAAGTGAGCATATAATCTTTTATTTTCGAAGATACCGCATAACCCTTTTGATGCGATCCAATGATCCATCCGGGGTTGCTTAAGTATCGCCTAACATCTCAACAATGTAATGCATATCCGGACACAGACATACACGACATACATTAGACTCCTACGGTGAAGCATAGGAATCTTCGCATTTTCGAATTTCAAGGTTACCTTTAGGGCATTGATTGAGACTAAACTTGTCTCCTTTAGAAGCAGGGTATCACAGTGCGCAATTTTGCATGCCAAACCTTATGAGTACTTTATTGATATAGCTCTTTTGTGATAATCCAAGTATACCTCGAGCGATCTCGATGTATCCGGATTCCTAATATAAAGAGGCGTTCCCAAGATCTTTCATCTCAAAATTCTTTGATAGAAATCTCTTGGTTTAGTGCAACAAGCCTATATCATTAGTGGCAAGCAAAATGTCATCCACATCTGAGAACGAGAAAAATATACTTACTCCCCTTTGAATTTTTGATATACACAATCATCAAGAATATTCATCTCAAAACCAAACGAGATAATTATTTGTTGAAACTTGTGGTACCATTGACGAGGAGCTTGCTTGAGTCCATAAATGGATTTCCTTAGTTTACAAACCATATTCTTTGGGTCTCGACACAAAGTTTTCTGTTGTACCATATAGATCATCTCATCAATGTCTCCATTGAGAAATGCGATCTTAACATCCATTTGATGTAACTCAAGATTGAAATGAGCAACAAGTGCCATGATAGTCCTGAAAGAGTCTTTCGATGAAACCGGAGAGAAAGTCTCTGTATAGTCAATGCCTTCCTTCTGAGTATAGCCTTTAGCTACAATACGTGCTTTATACTTTTCCACATTATCATTTGCATTCAGCTTGGTTTTAAATATCCATTTACAATCAATTGGTTTTGCACCTTCTGGCAATGGAACAAGTTCCCAAACCTTATTGTCTTGCATAGACTTGTACTCCTCATTCATGGCATCAATCCACTTTTGAGAGTTAGAACTTTTCATGGCCTGAAGGAAGTTGATTGGATCATCTTCCATCATTCAATTACTTTCCTCATGTTCTTGAAGAAATACAATATAATCATTGAATAGCATTTCTCCTTTCTCTCGTGGATCTCCTTAATGGCCTTGGTTCACGAGGTTGTTGAGTTTGTTCTTCCGGACAGGGAGTTGTTCAATATTGTCTTCTTGAGGTTCCGGATTCATTTCTTGAACAATAACAGGTATAGGTACTTGAATATTGTCAGAAATGACTGTATGGATTGGATTTAAAGCCAATTCCTCCTCAAAGGCAATGTCTCTAACCTTATTTCTCCCCAAACTCAACATCCTCAAAGAATGTTCTTGTTCCGTCTCAAAAATATTCGAGTGTGGGATCATAAAACTTATAGCCCTGGATCGTTCGAATACCCAATAAAGTAGGCTGCTAACTATTTTGGAGTCCAATTTCTTTTCATTTGGCCTATAAGGCCTTGCCTCATTGGACATCCCCAAATATGTAAGTGTTTTAGGCGGGCTTTCGACCATCCAAAGCTCATAAGGTGTTTTAGCAACCGCTTTACTTGGTACTCTGTTAAGAATGTAAGGCTGCAGTCTTTAGTGCTTCTCCCAGTGACTCGGTAAAGAAGAATGAGCAATCATACTTCTTACCATATCCTTAAGAGTCTGTTTAGTCTTTCGGCTAAACCATTCATGCTAGGTGATCACGGCATGGTGTCTTGTGGGGCGATACGAATTCCTCTAGGTATCTAGCAAATGGTCACGGGCGTTGTTCACTGAACCATCATATCTGCCGTAGTACTCACCACCACGATCGGATCTAACGGTTTTAATCTTTTATTGAGTTGGTTCTCAACTTCACCTTAAAAGCTTTGAATCGTCCGAGACTCGATTTTTCTTTAATGAGATATAGGTACCCATAGCGTGAGTAATCGTCTATGAATGATATAAAATATTGTTGACCATTCCGGGATGCCGTAGGGAATGGCCCACAAATATCTGTATGTATCAATTCTAAGGCGTCGAAGATCTGTTGGCACCTAATCTCTTAACTTTAGTCTGTTTTCCCTTGATACAGTCAATGCATACATCAAAGTCTATAAAATCAAGGGAATCCAAAATACCATCAGACACAAAACGCTCAACTCTACCTTTTGAGATATGACCCAAGCTTGTGCCATAATGATCTTGAATTTTCCTTATTTAATTTACGTTTAGTACCACGTGATTCCACATTCGGGGTTTCATTATAAGAAGCAAGCGTATCAAGCAAATATAGGTTATCAAAAGTACTCAAGAAATCGGTTCCCACAATATTTAAATTTAAAGATAAGCTAGCACGGTTATTTCCAAATGAACAATAATAACCGATTTGTCCAATAAAGAAATAGAAACCAAATTCGTCTAAAGGCGGGACTACAAAAGTATCTTTCAAATCCAAATAGGAACCGGTTCTAACAATAACCTAAAGTGCCCAATTGCTTCCACATCTACCGATTGTCCATCGCCCACAAAGATGTGTCTTTCACCATCACTTGGCTTTCGGTAGCTCAGGCAACCCTGCATAGAAACACTTATGTGAGTAGTAGAAGCCGAATCTAACCACCAAGTGTTTCTAGATGCGAGACTAAATTAACCTCGAGCGGACCGAGTAAGGAACGCATTTTTGACACGCCAGGCGTGATATTTGGTACAATCCTTCTTTGCGTGTCCATCCTTATGACAAAAGAAACAACCCTGATTATCCTTATGTTGTTTCTTTTGAACTGGACCCTTAGCAGCTTCTTTATCATTCTTTCTTTTCTTGCCCTTATCCTTAGGGGCATAAGCCAAATGAGCACTTTCAGTCTTATCTTGCTTCAATCGTCTTCTTCTTGCACCACGGTATGAAATGAGCTTATTCGAGTCCATTTCTCCTTTTGACGATTATAACCGACCTTAAATTGATTGAATTGTGCAGAAGAGACAAGAATCAGATGCACTAGTAACTTCGTCACATAGATCGAGTTTGATTGCCTTAAGTTTTGAAGCAATATGAGACATTTCCATAATGTACTCCACGATATTTCCTTTGCCTTTATACTTCATTGAAATCAAGCGAGCTAATAGCGTGCTTGTTTCTACCTTATCGTTTTAGCAAAGCGTTTCTCAATTCAAGGAAATCTTTGGCTTTAGTAATCCCTTCTGGATTCTCGGCTCCCTAAAGGCTTCGAATACCGCTTGATGATCATGAGACTCATGCGATTTGAGCGCTCCACCTCTCATACTCCTTCTTTGCATCGAGTGCTTTCATGATGAGAGGTTGAGGTTGTTCGATTCTTAATGCAAGGTCTAGATCCATGCAACCAAGAACAATTAAAATGTTCTCTTTCCAAACCTTGAAATTAGTCCCATTTAACATGGGAATTGAGTTGATGTTAGCAGAAATTGATGCAGCAGATGCATTAGCTGAAATAAACAAAAGATTTCACATTAATAACTGTAATTAGTAATCAATAAAATTCAAATAATGACATATCCCCATCCAAGATATCTTGTACAACATTAATATCAAGTCTTTGGACAGTAATATTAACTGCAAGTGATATCTTGTTGCAATGATCAAACACTGACAATAACACATGTCAAACAACAAACCCATCTTTGGATTGATTTGTTATTCACATGTAACCTTATAATTGTCACGCGTTTATCATCGCAGATCGATATCTGATCTAAATAAATATTAATCTTCCTTTGGGCGATTAAATATCTACTCGGAAAAAGTATACACACAACCATCTAACATCCTTCATGAACAATCTACACAAGAGGTTACTTTGGCAACATCTTGCTTCAATTAATCATTTAGAATGAGAGACCAACTTAATTCCTTAGTGTCATAATACTTGAATGAAATAATTGATTAACGAAATTTAATTGAGTTTGAGCTGCGAGGTTCGACTTGAGTTCGAGCGAGGTTCGACTTGAGTTCGAGCGAGGTTCGACTTGGCGAATCGAAGTTCGCTGGAATTGAACTGAAGTTCGACTGAAGCAAACACGAGGTTCGCTAAAATATGAGGTTCGCCAAGTGAACACAAGGTTATTGAATGAACACGAGGTTCGCCAAATTGAACACAAGGTTATTGAATGAACACGAGGTTCGCCAAAATGAACCGAGGTTCGCCAAAATGAACCGAGGTTCGCCAAAATGAACCGAGGTTCGCCAAAATGAACCGAGGTTCGCCAAAATGAACCGAGGTTCGCCAAAGCGAGGTTCGCCAAAATGAACCGAGGTTCGCCAAAATGAACCGAGGTTCGCCAAAGCGAGGTTCGCCAAAATGAACCGAGGTTCGCCAAAATGAACCGAGGTTCGCCAAAATGAACCTCGAATCTCGTCGAACTCTGAGAACCCCTTAGGGTTTAGATCTGAACCGTCAAAACCGCTTAGGCTTTTGAACCCATTAGGTTTATTCGTGATGGTGCCGCGTCAAAACTAAAAATATATATTTTTTTTCTTAAAACTCAATCGGATCAAACCTTATATTAATTTTCTAAAATCATAGAAAATTTAACCAAAATGAAAAAATTTACCGTTCACGACGAAAAATTTCTTGTCCATCGCGAATTATTTCATTTCTTGTTCATCGGACTAAAACATTCTTGTTCATCGGACTAAAACATTCTTGTTCATCCAGAAAAAACTTTCTTGTTCATCGGACTAAAACATTCTTGTTCATCCAATCCAAAAATCGAAAAAGATTTGATCTTTATTCATAAATCCACCGAAAAACCATAGAAACTCAAAAAAAAAAAAATCTCTAAGAGTTAATCAAGAGGCTCTGATACCACTTGTAAGATCTTTAATAAGACTTGATTACCTCAAAGAGATTGATAAAAAATTAAAGCGAATTATACCTGAATCCATTGTTTGGATCTTGAGTGGATTGATGGATCTTCTAATCTTAGGGCTTCTTCTCTTCCTTAGATCTCTTTTTAGATGGGGGTAAAAGAGATGAGAATTCTTGTGTTAACCCTAGATTAGGGACCATAACCCCATATATATAGGTGTTGCACTTTTACAATTTGACCCCTCATCAAATTGTAATTACAACCTGGTATCTGCACATTTAGCCCATGACAATATATAAATACCCGATAACCCAACTTAATTGATCACTTTAGTGGGTTTCCTTAAGTGATAGATTTACACATTAATTTAACATATGTGCCCACAAATAGATTTAATTAGATTTAAATCTAACATATATAGCATAAAGCACAAACAAACCGACATCTTGATCAAATCACAGAAAGATAACAATTGCAAAAACATAGTTTTTCTGACTTTTATTTTTAATTCTCCAAACTTTTATCTTGAATTCTCCGAAGCTGTCCCTGCATCTTAATTGTTCAGACGGAGCAGTGTACTTTTCAGGTATTGAGATGATGGAATTTGCATACTCGCATTAACTCAGTACCTCACGGGATGTTGACTGAATTGGGTAACAAGCTAATTGCTAATGTTCATAATTTTATTTATTATGGCCTAAAGTTATCACAACTTTCAACTGTAACAAAGTTTTTTTTTTTTCTTTTTGGTAACAAAGGGGGCTATAATAGCCCAAAGAAAAGAAAAAGTACATCACGCATGATCGTGCCATAGAAACACCAAGGACATCACCGATGAGCCTGGAACACAAAGGCGTCGGAATAAAGTTATAAACTATAACCATGACCATGAATACTTAAGAAAAGTACTGGCACGACAATTAATTAGCCAATAGCCTAAGACTTGGATATCAGTATTATGCCAACTACAGTACTTTCTGTACCGAAGAGGTCTATTAGGTTAGGTCCTTTCAAATGCAATTTTAGGGCTCCCATCGAATGGACATTTATTATCCAACAACCAGATATCGAGGCCAGCGTCGGATGCCCTCTCGTGTGATTGATTCTACTAGATTAGGTCCTTTCAAATACAATTTTAGGGCTACTATCGAATGGACATTTATTATCCAACAACCAGATATCGAGGCCAGTGTCGGATGCCCTCTCGTGTGATTGATTGACAGACGTTGAAAACATTGATGAGGATCGTGAGGGATGGAGATTTGTTGAGGGGAATTATTTGGACATAGAAAAATTAAAAATAAAATAAAAGATACAAAATGCTGAAATTGCGCTCTGCACTTTTTTTTTAATCTACTTTAATTTGTGACAAACAGGATTCAAAACTTCGAAGTTGGGGTGATGGTTGTAGTTTTATACTATTAACAGTGTATGTATCTATGTGTTAATTAAATACTCTCTTGATCCATTCATCCCAATAGAGGTAGTAGGCAAAGGCAACACAAGTAGATTAACAAAATTAACTCTTATTTAAGGTATTCATATGTTCACATGCCCTATGTATCTACGGCAGATTACCCTTTACTATTACAACAATTTGAGAGATTATTTCTCCAATAGGAAGTTAACATACACTGGACCAAACTTTATTACAAATTATTTTTGAAGAAACTTTCTTATTACACAATTCATGAACTTATCACACTAGCAAAAGCACGTGAAGCAAATAATCTGCAATGGAGCAGGCCCATGTTAAGCTTTCTTGCCAGCTACCGCACAGCTTCCAGAGTTGTTTCAAATGACTTGTTGATGCAAGATGCAAGAAGTTCAGAATTTATGAAGTCTCTCTCTGCTCCTATAGCCAACCTCACCATCCCCATGTAACTTAAAATAGCAACCATAAGACTCTACAATTAACACATAAAATTCATTAGCAAAAGGAAAACATAAATTCGATGAGCTTCAGTAAAGTGAGTGGGTAATTTTACCTGTGGTGATCGTCCCGACATGAAGTAAAAGCCCTTGCACGGGTTACCAGCAAATGTGAACTGTTCCGTTGGCCCAATAACATTAGACATTGCCATGCTTGTATTGATTATTGTATTGTATAGGTACCTAGAAACAGCCTGCATCAACGTGAACATTGTTTATTGTATTATATATTGTCTTACAGAAAGCACACATAGATAACAAATGAAAGCATTCGGATTTAACGAGGGCAAGGGGCAACCGTTAAGTTTTCAGGTTTTTGAAATCTTATTCCGACCGGCACTTGGATGTCTAATTGTGCATCTTACCTCAGGTCCTCTGATTTTTCTCATAAGCTCCACCATTCCAGCAGTAAGATAGATTCCAAGTGAGTTTCTCTTGGCCTTTATAAATTTCTTGACCTTGAGTATAGTTTCGACAGCGTTGGCCTTATCAGGATTGATGTTTGTGGGTATAGGGATATGTAAGGTTGTAAAATGGTTGCCCCAACGGCTCTTGGTACTTTTTTGCATGTCCTTAACCAATTGATAAGTTCTGACTGCTCTCGTGTTCAGCATCACAAGGCATGTAGTCTTTGCTGGCTTGGTGCCTTTGCTCATAGCTTGCAGGTATAGTTGGATGCCGTAGAAAATTATACCCGTTATCACATCATTCACCGTCTGTGAAAAAAAAAAAAGAAAAAGCAAATTAAGAAACAACAAAGCTAAAGAAATGGAATGTACTAACTATTTCTACCAATTTGGTTTATGACCTTTGCTTATGGTAATCAATGGAATTGGGGTCTATCCTTAGCAGGATAGCATGTTCATGTGGTCAAAATAGTTTCATTCTACATCAGATACCATAAAAACTATAACAGATACCATATGACGTTTCATATAGTAACCAACATAACTGTCATATTAACATTTTATCCCCTTCCATTTTACCCAAGTATAATTAGAAAGTAAAAGAAATCAAATTATGCTTCAATTATTGAACTTACCCCTTTCAGTTCGGTCTTTATCTGCTTGATTTCACCAAGAGAGAACATGACAGTAGATATTTTGATCGGCCTGGATTCAATACCGAAATCCCCTGACCTTAAAGGAGTTCTACTATCTGCCATTGTGCTACTCATAATACTCCAGCTGAAGTCACGAACCGTATTGGTGCACATAGAAAATGCATTAGATAAACTCCTAAAAACTCCCCTTTTCTGAACTTTTGAATTCTCTTTAAGAGGCATGGTTAGGGGAAGAGAAGGGTTTTCAGCTCTTTGAAGAAAACTGAAGAGGCCTGACATAAGAGAGAAGCCATCACCTATTGCGTGGTGTACCTTGAGCAAAATTGTTCCTGCTGCATTCTTAGTTGGATACTTAATTACGTGTAGTTCCCATAAGGGCTGGAGCTGCGGCAAGAGGTCTGTTGCTGTTTTCTCAATGTATTCTTGTACATAATTATCATAAGACTCAAGTTCAGCTGGAAACAATGGAGTTTTTATGTGATCCTCCAACTTAACCTGAACCCTCCTCCACTTTGAAATCCCATGTGCATCCTTCACCTGATCAAAAAATAGAGCTAGGAATCAAAAAACTTAAGCGATCAGAAATTGGCCCAGACTTTCTATTTAAGCCCAAATTCTTACTTAACCTTTATAACATGGGGCTATACTCACATATGAAATTCCCAACAACCTCCCCCTTCATTTGTTAGTATAACGCTATCATCCATAAAATTCATGGGCACTTTATTGACTTGGTATAAGCCAACAGTGATGGAGAGGCGGCATGCTTACTCAACATCGTCACCAAGTGTAGGCTAACTTGACTATTATCACTCCTATAGGCAATCTCAGGTACATCCAACATTTGTGGGTTAATCTGAACTTGTCTAAATAGTAAATATCAACATCAACAGAATGCTGCACCCCGGTGAGCTAACTAGATCTTAGTCCACCTGACTCGGCCTAAGCCAGCAATCATGGAGTCAACAAGGCATGCCAACCATTCTAGAAACTTCCATAATCTGAGGGTACGTGACTTTTGTCATTTTTCCAACACTTTTAGACTTAACATTGGACTTCACTTTTCCTTGGGTCATAATCTTGGCTATGATACCACTTATTGGGAAGAAATCGGGCCCAACCGAGAGTTAATGGGTTTCAAATAAAGGCAATGAACCTAATTAATTCAAAATCATAAGCTACTAGGAATTTGACCCTAACATTCTAGCTATTTAAGTTCATTGCTCTTTCTTAACCTTTCTAGTGTGAGACTATAGACATACATGAAATTCCTCACACAGATATACCAAAATTACAAACAAGGAGAAAATTGCCATTAGAAGAGATTGCTGGAATTTGGTAGATCTCAATGTACTCCCAGTTATTTAAGAAAAGATCAATAAGAATTGATAGATGTCAATTTCTCTCTCAGTTACTCCTAACCCTATTCTCAACGATATTTATAGAAATGAAAAAGAACGAAGAAATCATAATTTTGCTAGAATTATATGGTCAAAGATTCCTTAAAATCAGACTTCAATCTTTTCTAAGTTAATCAAAGTTTGATCCTTTAGCCGTCTGTCCAGACATCAGTGCAAAAGAAGTGCCAAATGAGTACATGTACATGACAAGGAAAATTGTAAGAGGTAGGGTATGGGGACACAACTCATTATCAAAGTAGACACCTAAAAAATCCTTTAAAATCGTAGTTTCGAGCCGAATATGGGCTGAAACGAACCTGACTCGTGTCCGTAAGTTTCAGAAAGTGGAATGAAGCGTAGGATATATGTCCAAAAGAATATGACAAGTGTTTTAAATTAAAATATGTATTATATAATAAAGTGCATTATGAAAAAATGTATGCATGTACTCAAGGAGTGTTCAAGGATTAATGTACGGTACATTCAGGTACGGGTACGGCTTCATGATAGAAGTACTAGGTAACATATGTTAGAATTCTAATCAGAAGTCATAAACAAAATCCAGAATTGATTTCAAGACAAAATCTCAATAATCGAAAGATATGTTACCATAATGGAGGAGAATCGCGGATTCATTGGCAACAAGATATTCTCTATTGCCCGCATAGGCTGAAAAGTATCCAATGCGTTCTCCATTTCAAACACTACAAGAATACTAACACACATCACAGAACTATTGTAATAGTTTGCATTCGGGCTCACGGGGTCATCCCCCATAATCTCCTCTCTCTCCATCGACGCCTTTGCTAAGGACCTGCTCATTTTCACCTTGCCAAAATCTTTCTCCTGAAACAGTACATATATAGACTTGTGAAGACGACAAGTGAATTACCTGAGTACAAATGATACTGATATATCATAAATAGCAACCTGTATTGTGAATTTGGCATAAAAGGACAGTTATCAACCTACTTGTCTTCTTTTAATGTTCGAGATGGTAACACACTGACCTTAAGGTTAAGGATATTGCTGAGGTAAATTACAATAATATTTATAGGGAGTAGAAACCTATGCATAAAATAATTGCATTGCAATGTTCATACCGTTGGTAAAAGAGTTGCATCGCAAGTGTTTCCCCTCAACATAAATAAATTTCGACGCAGAAGGTTCTTTTTTGTGCACCTTAGGTTGAGCCAAGCAGCTGCTAAAGCTATTGACCCGTAAGTGGACTTGCAAGTAATCGACTCTGTTGAAGGCTAAAAAAGGAAAATCTCTAATGCATAGGACAATAATTGTACTAAGACTTAATAGCACATTAACAGTTAAGGGTGCACTTAATTATGTTTCGTCCTAAATCAAGAAAGGCAAGGAGATGAAAAATTAAAAATTAAAAGACTTAGCTTGACACTATTCTTCAAGTTCCCTGTGATTCTCATGGGTCAAAGTTTCCAATAAAAGTTCGACAAGGCTTCTACCAGTTCCCAAAATTTCAGCTCGACCACGGATGAACCTCCGATCATCGAGTTGATGGTCGCTGGTCGAGCAGGAAAACTGTGTTCGAATTGATATGCAAGCCTAGAGGGGTAGTGAATCGAATTGCTACAATTTTTTTGACCAACTCAAAATAAGCAGCGAAAATATAATAAGCGAAAAATTAAAAGCAAACCAACAAAGAAACACACAAGATTTTTGTAGTGGTTCGGATCAAAATCCTAAGTCCACTCTTCCTTGTCATGAAGGGCCTTCCTCACTTTGACTCGAGTTCACCTAAATTACAACCCGATTCAGTAGGCTTCAAAGACCGCACCCTAGAATCTACTCGAAACCAGTCTTCTAACCTAACTCTTCACAATGATCAGAAGAAACCTAGCCTTAGCTAGCCACACCCTCAATTGACCTGGCTTGAGTACGCCAACCCTCAATTACCTCGGCTTGAGTATGCCGACAAACTTACAAGTTTGAAACACAAAATCAACCCAAAACAATTCAAAGCACAACTAGAAAACTCTTATAGCCCTTTTAACAAACCGTCTTTCAAACCGATAACGATGAAGATCCGTGAAGAAGCAATGTTGAAGTCGAACACAAAGGGCACTTCTCCTCACTAAAATAATCCTTCGATGATGAGTGTGACGAGAAGATGTTGAACAAGGCTCCGGGGATTGGATCCTCAAATCAAACTCTCTCACAAACCCTAGAATAAGATCTTTCTTTTTATGCAATTGCCTCTCTCTCTTCTTGTTCTCTTCTTCTCCTCTATTTCCCTTTAAATAGACCTTGATAACATAGGAAAGAGATACCCTAATCAGAGTCCAAATAGGAGATCAAATCAATCATCGAATGACTAAATATTTTATCTCCTTCACAATTGGAAAGCTGATAGGAATCTCCTGGAAAAAATATTGGAGTTTCTAAAAAATAGATTTCATCATCTGTGGAGCTTCATTTTCTTCTCTATTATCCTCAAGAACCATAAATTCAAAGGTCTGAATGTATCCCTCCAATTTTCATGCACACTCAGGTTTAGAAAAGAACACTTTCAAACTTCGATTAAAAACAGGAGCCTCTCCATCAATGTCATAAATGATATCTTTATCTAGATATTCATAAAAAATGGGTGGGGAGTGCTAATCATAGAGAGGTGGAGATTCTTCGATGAAGTGGAAGAACTATCATGATAAAAAGGATCAACAACTATATATTCTCATCAGTAAAATGCTCGCTTTCCTTTGATTCAAAACCTCCATCTTGTTAGCATTGATTGTTCTCTTGTCTTTGTCAGAGTAGTTGACTTTCTCGGTGAACTTGTTGCATCTATTGTTGAAGTTGTTGAAGTTCGCAGCGCATTTTTTCTATCTTGAAATCACGAACACCTCATTTATACAGAGACATTATGAAAAGGAAGAGGTGGAGATTCTTCGATGAAGTGGAAGAATTATCACGATAAAAAGGATCAACAACTATATATTCTCATAGTAAAATGCTCACTTTCCTCTGATTCAAAACCTCCATCTTGTTAACATTGATTGTTCTCTTGTCTTTGTCAGAGTAGTTGACTTTCTTGGTGAACTTGTTGCATCTATTGTTGAAGTTGCTGAGGTGAACTTGTTGCATCTATTGTTGAAGTTGCTGAAGTTCGCGGCACATTTTTTCTATCTCGAAATCACGAACACCTCATTTATACAGAGACATTATGAAAAGGAATCAATCTGCAAGATATATGGCTCTGATACCAAATGATACCAGGATGATATGGGTGAGATGATAAAGGAAAATATGAGGAAATGAGAATAGGATGTTGATTACTCTAAGGATACAGACACACCACCTTAGAATAAATGACGGGTCAAGGAGTTAGTTGACCAATCTAGAGAAACAGATATCACCACTCTAGAAGGATACAACGAATCACCACCCTATGGGCCTCTCCCTAGAGATACAGATAAGCACTCATATGAATAGAATCCACCAATGAAATGTAGAGCAAACATAAAGCACAAGACTTAACTATAGTCAAACCCAACACACTACCTTTATATTGATTATCACATTTTAATTACAAATTTATACCCTTATTACCTATTTTATATGAATAAAGATATTACTAATAACTGTTTTTATCTTAATTTGCAGGCTAATGGAGTATTATTGAATAAGAGCCCAAATAAAGATTATTTCAAGCCCAAAAGATCTCTAATGAAGCCCAGAATGTCTAAATCCAAAGCCCACGACTAAGTTTAGAAGCAAAATCTTAACACACATCACTTTCTTGGTCAGAATTATTAATAACTTGGCTTACAATTGAGAATCAAATCAAATATGGAAAAATAAAGTCAAATTCGTGCTCGGGATGGTCAACCATGAAAGAAAAGCGATATCTCTCAATCAGGAAGCAGAATTCAACATATTATATATGAAAATCGCCTATCTCGACGAGACGGAGCCATCCAAATTATCAGATTCTCAAAATTTCATCAGTAGCAACATGTTATGACAGAAATCTAAATTTAAGTGATATATATTCAATTATTTGAAGGCCGAATTAAATTCTAAGAAGCCCAAGAGTATTTAAGAAAAGCCCAAGAGTCTTAAAGAAATTAAATACAAAAGAAATAAAGCCCGCAAAGCCCATCTCTCAAGGATTAAATCAATGGTCTAGATTATTTGGAGAAATCTTATGGCTATGAGAGTTGTTTAGGGGCTAACCTAAATCCTATGGTTGTGAGTGTTACTTGGGGGCCAAAGCAAATCCAAAGGTTGTGAGAGATTCTTATTATCTATAAATAGAGGGGTAGAGTGAGGGCTTGAGATGGTGAAATATTTTGTAAAAACTCTATTTAGAGAGGAGGGTTACTCTTAATTGAGAAGACCTTCCAAAAATTATAATTTTTATTACACAATAAATGAAATTTTTCACCCCTTCAATTTCCTTTCTCTTCTTCTAATCCAAGGACCAAAGGAGGATTAGATTAAGATCAGGAGTTGTTGGTTTATCTTTTATTTCTTTTTCATTTTTTTCATTTCTTGTTCATTTATATGCTTTGTAGTTTAGATTTATTTTCATGCAATTTAATTTCATGCAATGTCTTTAATTCTTGTATTTACTTTCTAGTATAGATTTTTCTTTTCTTTAATTCACCTAGAGGCTAGAACCCTCTAGGGAATTACCCTTTTCTAAGTGTGGAGCTAATATTTGTGGGATCCCTAGAGATTATTTGAAACTAGCTAACAAATCTAACTTATTCCTATAAGATTGAGATAAACTAAGTGGATCTACTCTAGATTCCTCATATCTTTAATTAATCCTCCATACTTTACCTTCTTTATTTTCCTCTTATCATTGCTTTTCATTTATTTGTTATTTTCTTTTATTCTTGATTCTTGATTTCATTGATTTTTTACTTCTCTCTCAATCTCATATTCCCTCCATGTGCATATAATCTCAAACCTAGTTTTGTTGTTATGTGCATATAACCACAACCACATTCTCAACTTCATTTTCTCCTCTTTTGCACATAATCCACATCCACTCTCTCTTATCTCTCACAAACCACTTTCACCATGTATATAAACTCCTAATTGTCGCGCATAATTTGAGAACCAAAACTTGAACAAACTCTTCCTACTTCACAATCCTCGTGGGATCGATAACTTTTTATACTATAACTTGGTAAGTTGTATGCTTGCAACTTAGGAGGTAATCATTTAGTCGCCATCAAGCTTTTGACGCCGTTGCCGGGAAACGGTGCATAAGTAGGAATTTGAGTAACTTTGGTTCCTTAACTTGTGTGTTTTTCTTTTGTGAAGGAATTTAGAACTTGAAGATTAAGAGTTGAAGAATCAAGATTGAAGATTTACCTCCAACGAGGCTTGGATAGCGATTGCGTGGGTAACTCTTCTTTCTAGTATTCTCAATCCACCCTTTAGATAGTTCATTCACATTAGAGACAATTAGGATAAAAAAAATAAAAAAAAATATTTTACCTTTGTCGACCCTAATAAAATTCATTTCTTTGATTGTCGACCATAATAAAAAATAAAAAGATTTTTGTTTTTGTATCCTTTTTAGTTGCTTTTAATTCCTAGGGTTACATTTCATATAATAGTAGGAATTCACCAAGCGATTTGAGCATCTTGATTTGGCACACACTTGAAAATATCTTAAGGGTAAAACCCCCCTAATCAAGATAAGGTGAGGGATTTCATCATCCTTTTCTTAGCCCAAAAATCACTAATTCCTCACTACACATACCCAAGCCTCTTAAAACTGATTAGACGTTGGTCCCTAAGGATTCGAGCTCATTAAGGAATAAGAAATCCTTAAGTGAACCGTCCAAGTTTATTTGGATTAATTGGTGTCTAAGGCAAGGTTTAGGGGTTATGTGAAGCTCATAAGGAAAGAGGTACTTAATTAATCTTTGATCTCCCTCTAGTACTATCCTTACGGCTAATTACCTGAGTAAACTTTGATCTTTTCACTAAGGGAATTTTTGGTTAGGAGCTGGTCTAAGTCAAGTTTAGGCTTGACCCTACAGTTAGGGTAATTGAAAAGTGATTGCCTTGATTTGCTTTTAGTTAGTTTTCTTTTTCTTTTTCTCATCATCTTCTTAACTTTTCTCTTGTCCTTTTCATTAAAAAATTGATTTGGGTGTATGCAAACTTGGGTTAGGGATAATACCAATCGTTTAATTCGTTTTGATCCATCTCTTGAACCAAACGAAATGACCAATACCAACCCACCTGTTCTTCAAGATGTTTGTTACCCTACTAGAAATGCAATCCCTTCTTGCATAAAACTCCCCGAGGTTAATGGAGCAAATTTCAAACTTAGACCGCATTTTATTAACATGGTTCCCAAATTCCTAGGAGTAGAAACCGAAGACGCTTACATTTTTATCTCCGAATTTGAAGAAGTTTGCCTCATGATCAAGATGAGGGACTTAACCGAAGATGCGATCAAACTCCGATTTATTCCATTTGCCCTTAAGGACAAAGCCAAAAAATGGCTGTATAGCTTGTCCACAGATTCCATCTCAACTTGGGGTGAATTTGTAAAAGTTTTTCTGAAAAAATTCTTTCATATCCACAAAACGGTCAAGCTTAGAAACAACATTTAAAATTTTAAAATTATCCCAGGAGAACCTTTTTGAAAGTATTTTCATAAATTCAAAGATCTTCTTATCCAATGTCCTCACCATGGTCTTGAAAAGTGGCGATTATGATAAATCATTTATGAAGGATTGGATTATTCTTCAAAAACTTTCTTAGAGTCAATGTGTCAAGGGGATTTCATGAAGAAAAATGCCGATGAAGCTTGGGACTTTTTAGAGAGTTTATCAGAAAACCATGCAAGGGGAACATTGTGATGACCGTGTTTCATCAGTTTCCCAACCCAAAACCAGTGGTCTTTACTTAGAAATGAACATAGCCTCTGAAGCAAAGATGGCTACAATCATGCGTAGGTTAGATGCTTTAGAAGTCAAAGAACGAGCTCCAGCTCAAATCAACCAAGTTTCGTCTCGAGGTTGTCATAAGCGTCTGTCTTCATCTCATGTTTCGGAGGAATGTCCTCTTTAGGATTCGGCTACCACTAGGTCGGATAAACGCCGCATTCCGGTCCGGTGAATGATCCATTTTCTCCAACCTACAATTCAGGTTGGAGAAATCATCAGAATTTTGCATGGAACCAGGGAAACTACTCCGAAAATTAAAATTTCACTCCCTCTTCAACCCAACAATTCCCTAGGGACAATGCAGTTCCTCTCAATTTTTAACAACCAAATCTGTCATTTCAAAATCAGTCTCCTCATCACCAATCTGCAAATCACACTCCTCAAATTGCTGATCATGATAAATGTCTTAATATTCTGGAAAAGGGTCTAGAAACTTTGATTAAAACCTCTACACAGACCACGAACTTGTTGACTCAAACATCAAACACGTTGAATTCCTTCATGCAATCAACTGGGCAAATCCTCACTTCCAACACTCAAGCCATAGCTAGGTTAGAAATCCAATTTGATCAACTAGCTAATGTCATGAGTGAGAGAGAGAAAGGAACTTTTCGAGTCAACCCGTGCCCAACCAAGGACACGGATCAAGTTCAACCTACTAGTGAAGTGAATGCAATCCATTCACTACGGTTAGGTAGACAGTCGATAATCGGTTAGAATGCCTCTAAGTGAAACCCTTGAACCAGAACAAATTCTCTCTCCTTCTGATATCTCTACTCAGAAATCACACCCTTCTGATGACCCAGAATCTGAACCAGAACCTGAGTCTAATTTTGATCGGTTTAAACCAGTTGCTCCTTACCCGGATAGACTCAGGCCTAGGAAGCACTCCTCTCAAGAGGAGAAAATTCTAGAGACTTTCAAGCAGATTAAGGTCAATATTCCTCTCCTAAATATCATTGATCAAATTCCTTCTTATGCAAAATTTTTGAAGGAATTATGTATCAAAAAGAGGCAAATCAATGTTCCAAAAAAAGTCTTTCTTGCTGCTAATATCACTGGTATACTCTCAAAATCCGTACCTTTGAAACATTAAAATCCAGGTTGCCCTACCATCTCATGTGTCATTGGTAATAGTTTCATTGATAAGGCACTCTTAGACTTAGGGGCCAGTGTCAATTTGCTCCCATTTTTGGTCTACCAACAACTAGATGTAGGGGAGCTCAAACCAACCAGATGCACCCTACAGTTAGCTGATAGATCTGTTAAGGTCTCCATGGGTGAAATAATGGATGTTCTGATTAAGGTTGGGGATTTTATTTTTCCTGTGGATTTTATAGTTTTGGAAACACAGCCTGTTTCCAATCCCAAAGGATAAATACTTGTTACCTTAGGAAGACCTTTCTTAGCCACTTCTAATGCTCTCATCAACTGTAAAACTGATCAAATGAAGCTGTCCTTTGAAAATTTGACTGCTGATCTCAATATTTTTAAGCCAGGAAACCAACCAGATAATCAATCATTGGAAATAAATTACATCCAGGAAAGCTTGATTGAAGAGATAGAAAAAGAAGAGAATAAATCAGACCTTAGTTTTGAGGAAACCTTTCATGAGGAGCTGGAAATCTTTAAAAAAATCAGATTTGGTTATTCAAAATGAGGAAACTGTGTTGAATACATGCCTCTTGAATGCAACATTCGAGGAACTCTTTTCTGATGAGCTTAGATTTTTGAAATAGCAGCCAAAATGTCAAATTTTCATTAATAAAAATCTAAGTTTAAAATGCATAACACCAATAATACCTACCTTTATTTCTTTTGCAAAATCATTGAAAATCTTAGAATTTTTAGAATTTAAGCACATCATTGATTATATCATTTTGAAATTCTTTAAATTTCGGGTAGAATTTTCAGCAATAAGGTAGGATTTAATGTAGAATGTGAGCTTCTCATGTTTCATCTTTTATTTTATATTTTTGTCTCACAATAATAAAAGAATTTATTCTTCTCTCATGTGAGAGTTTCTTGTTGTTCTTTATTTCAAAAAGAGAGAGAGAGAATAAATTTTGGCTTCACCCCACTCATCTTGAAGGTATTTGCAAAATTTTTATCATTGTTGAAGCTAGTAGAACAAATATAAGTGCTTCAATTATTATCTGTTTTACTTTGTGCATAATAGAATTTACATTGAGGACAATACAAAATTTAGGTGTGGGGTGGGAATTAGTCATTTTGCTCTTTATCTTAGTCATTTTTCCCTCTTTTTCTTACCATTTTTTCTTTTTATGTCATTTTTCCCTCTTTTCATAAAAAATAGTCACTTGCCAACTTAATAGAGTTGATTAATAATTGATCTATTTGATAGAATTTAAGTCTTCTAATCCTTAGTTAGTTCTATACTCAAGTTTACCTTTTATGATAACTCTAAATAAATTTCTTAAGAAATGACTTTCAAAGTAGTATACTTTGCTTAAGTTTTAACTTAAAATTTTAATTAAAGTAATAAAAGTTTTGCATGCCTAACTTAGAGTTGAAAATAATTTTTCAAGTTGTCTTGATCCAAATATTGTTCAGAATATATATACATATACACATATATATATTATACTAACTTAATAAAAGAAGAAAAATTTCTCTTAAAATCATTGATGGTTCTATTTTACTAAGCCTAAGTTGGTGAGTAATTAAGCCCGAGGAGTATTTCTATGCTTAATGACCTAAGCCCAATTGGGTTGGGATTCATTGGCCCAAAACTCACTAAATGATCACTTAGAAAGCCCGATTAAAAAGAACAAAACCATCAAGGAATAAAGAGTAAAAAAAATTCATACTAACCATGTCTTTATATATAGTTATATTTGTATATGTTCTTGAAGAATTAAATGGATTAAAAGACTTGAAGTTTGTTTAAAACAAAGAGTTAGCATGTTCTTTTCAAAACTTTTAAATTAAATTTTTGAGTTAAACTTGGTTTTGTATAACTATAATGGAAGGATTTTCTTAAGAAAATTACATTGGAGTTATGATAAAATATTTTCTTGAGTATTAACCAACTTCATTTGGAATGGTTGAATATATCAAATGAATTAATTATTTTATTAACTTCTTTAAATTGGCAAGTTGACTAAATTTTGTGGGTATATTCACTGCAAACCCTCACGAGACTACAACTCGTCCACTAGGGTAACCTAGGGGTTTAAAGGCTTGTTGTATGCTTAAATACAACCATTCCCGAAGTGAGTTAGATTTTTCTTTTATTTTCTTTGCTAGAGGACTAGCAAAAGTTTAGGTGTGAGGGTATTTGATTATCACATTTTAATTATAAATTTATACCCTCATTACCTATTTTATATGAATAAAGATATTACTAATAACTATTTTTATCTTAATTTGCAGGCTAATGGAGTATTATTGAATAAGAGCCCAAATAAAGATTATTTCAAGCCCAAAAGATCTCTAATGAAGCCCAGAATGTCTAAATCCAAAGCCCACGACTAAGTTTAGAAGCAAAATCTTAACACACATCACTTTCTTGGTCAGAATTATTAATAACTTGGCTTACAATTGAGAATCAAATCAAATATGGAAAAAATAAAGTCAAATTCGTGCTCAGGATGGTCAACCGCAAAGAAAAGGCGATATCTCTCAATCCGGGAAGCAGAATTCAACATATTATATATGAAAATCGCCTATCTCGACGAGACGGAGCCATCCAAATTACCAGATTCTCAAAATTTCATTAGTACCAGTAGGTTATGACAGAAATCCGAATTTAAGTGATATATATTTAATTATTTGAAGGCCGAGTTAAATTCTAAGAAGCCCAATAGCATTTAAGAGAAGCCCAAGAGTCTTAAAGGAATTAAATACAAAAGAAATAAAGCCCACAAAGCCCATCTCTCAAGGATTAAATCAATGGTCTAGATTATTTGGAGAGATCTTATGGCTATGAGGGTTGTTTAGGAGCTAACCTAAATCCTATGGTTGTGAGTGTTACTTGGGGGCCAAGGCAAATCCAAAGGTTGTGAGAGATTCTTATTATCTCTAAATAGAGGGGTAGAGTGAGGGCTTGAGATGGTGAAATATTTTGTAAAAATTCTATTTGGAGAGGAGGGTTACTCTTAATTGAGAATACCTTCTAAAAATTATAATTTTTGTTACACAATAAATGAAAATTTTCACCCCTTCAATTTCCTTTCTCTTCTTCTAATCCAAGGACCAAAAGGAGGATTAAATTAAGATCGGGAGTTGTTGGTTTATTTTTATTTCTTTTATTTTTTTTTTATTTATATGCTTTGTAGTTTAGATTTACTTTCATGCAATTTAATTTCATGCAATGTCTTTAATTCTTGTATTTACTTTCTAGTATAGATTTTTCTTTTCTTTAATTCACCTAGAGGCTAGAACCCTCTAGGGAATTACCCTTTTCTAAGTGTGGAGCTAATATTTGTGGGATCCCTAGAGATTGTTTGAAACTAGCTAACAAATCTAACTTATTCCCATAAGATTGAGATAAGCTAAGTGGATCTACTCTAGATTCCTCAAATCTTTAATTAATCCTCCATACTTTACCTTCTTTATTTTCCTCTTATCATTGCTTTTCATTTGTTTGTTATTTTCTTTTATTCTTGATTCTTGATTTCATTGATTTTTACTTCTCTCTCAATCTCATATTCCTCCATGTGCATATAATCTCAAACCTAGTTTTGTTGTTATGTGCATATAACCACAACCGCATTCTCAACTTTATTTTCTCCTCTTTTGCACATAATCCACATCCACTCTCTCTTATCTCTCACAAACCACTTTCACCATGTATATAAACTCCTAATTGTCACAAGATAATTTGAGAACCAAAACTTGAACAAACTCTTCCTACTTCACATTCCTCGTGGGATCGATAACTTTTATACTATAACTTGGTAAGTTGTATGCTTGCAACTTAGGAGGTAATCATTTAGTCGCCATCATATATATATATATATATATATATATATATATATATATATATATATATATATATAAAAGGCTTGAAACAACCCTTCAAGCATGATAATTTCAGAATTCTAGATGACAATTAAATGATATTTAAATACTACATGACATGTTTGACTAACTTAATATCCGAGAAAACATAAAAGTCAGTGCAGTCCATATTGACCACCCTATCTAGAGAACTACAATTCATACACAACCAAATTTATAAGAAAATAGACTCATTGATCTTTCTAATGCTTCAAACGAAGCGTCAATTGGAGTCTCCTAGGAAAAGTTATGACTAAAACAACTAATGTTGTGTGTGCAGTTCAGAGAACCCTGAAAGTGAACATTGGTCTTCATTTGCTCCTAATCAAACAAAAGTAACCTTAAAGCACCAAATTCCTCCATTTATAGAGAGGAGAGAAAGAGATATAGGTTCTGTGAATTTTTCTTCCTTCACATAGATACAGAAGACAAATGTCTTGTATTCTATACTTCAGGTTTAAAAGTAAGTAAAGTTATATTTTGGGTGTACAAGCAAAAATTGTGATAGGGAAATTCTACCATGGCCATTACTTTGTTTCTTGATCTGATTCATATTTTAACAATTACCTCGCTCGAAACGCTATTTTGTATTTCTTATGGTTATCCAATTATCTAATCGGTTGATAAATTCTCAAATCTGAAAGCTCCCAATCTGTTACATGAGCCATGGGTTCAATTATACTCATAATTCAAAACCAAAACCTAGGGCCAATGAGAGATTCCCTCGATACAATAGTAATCACAATACAGATCATATAGTTTCTTTAAGTAAATTATGGAATTTGTTTCGATAAAAATATTTCATTAAATTTTCTCAATTAATGCACTGCGTCAAAATCAATTAGAACTCATGATGAATTAAGGAATTATGAACGAGAGTGCCTCCGAATCCATTCCGGCACCTATCAGATGACCGGCGACTCCGGCAATCATCTGCCGCCATCTCCTCCCGTGCCATAACTTTATTTATCTTTTAAACCAGAATATAGAATACAATGTGTATAGCTATGTATAGTACGGTCTGTAACTTTATACTCTAAAGTATATACCGCTATACGCGCTGGAGTATGTAGCTATACATCCTATATATCGATATACACTTTGTATTCTATCCATACTTAGGATTTAAGAGTGAGCACACTTTGTATTTTAGGTGTGTGAGAACATATAGACTATGTTGGTTTTTAAGTAAACGGGACTTTTGGTTTATCAGCAAAAAAACCCCTAAATACTTATAAAAGTGGTCAACCCACTTAAAAACTAATTATCCAATGGGACCCAAAATCTCAAAAGTGCTCCAAAAACTCTAGAAAAATATCCAAAGAATTCAGAAAATTAATTAAATGCAGGATTAATTTTCTTAACTGGACTGAAGTCCAAATCTCACTCAACGTCGATCAAATTTGTCAATTATCCAACTATTGTCATAATTAAATAATTCGATAATTCTGGTTAGCAGTGAGATATTAATTCCTTGAATAGCGAAAATGACAATTACAGAAAGTGGACAGAAAAATCCAAAAAAATTCTAGTAAACCAACAAAAATGTGAGGATCTTTTTTTCGATCTCAACCGGAGCAAAGGCTAATTCAAACTCAAGACGTTACAGTTAACAGTCCGGATTCGACATGTTTGCATATTCTAAGGTGCACGTATATGGAATCGACGGCTGTTTGCATCCTACCCACCCGAAAGCAAATTTTGTCAAATAAGCAAGAACAAAGGGACGATAGGAGATTATAGGTTCACACTGGCAATGAAAGTACTCATGGGTTCATATTGGAGGGGTTATGGAAATGATCCAACATATCATTTTCAGAGACAGTTATTTATGATACATAGCTTTACTTCCTGCTGATTTAGTGATAATAATCTGGCAATATTTTGGCCGGTGCCGAACGAAAAATACTGATTATTGGCCAGCTTTCTTTAAACAAACTTGGTTGCTGTCATCGTTTGTGAGCTAACTAAGCTTTAATTACTCTTGCAGACAAACTAATTTAAACTAATTAAGGCCTGAAGGGCTCAACATAAAGTAAGCTGACCAGTGATCAATATAAAGAAAATTGCCAGATATGAAGACATTAACCATAACTTTATCTGAAAATGATATGTTGAGACATTTCCAAATCCCCTCTGATGTGAACCCATGAGTTTCATTTCTGTCACGTGCAGATTATGATCTCTATAATCAGCAGAAACTATTTGATCAATGCACTAATTTGTTTTCACAGAGTTCTCAGTGAAAATGGTATATGCTGACTTGTCGCTCCTATCGAGAACAAAATATCCAAATATTGAAACTATTATTTACCGATCTCAACTTTCTATCCAAGTCAATTACTCTTTTCTAATTCTTTCAGTTTGGGATTTGTTTTTGAAGTCAGATAAACTAGACCGATGAAGAAACTTGGAAAGTGGCTATAGCTCTTACTTGCCATAAATTTTAAGGAACATAAACAGCATACTTAGGAGAATTTTTATATCCCAAAGTCATCTTTTTGAATGTAGTTTCAGATTAAACCTTTGAATCCACCACAACATGTGATTTGTATCTTGTTGATTTGAGAAGGGTGGTGGACACTAAGAAATATTTTATTATTATTTTTTTAGTAGTACAACCCTCTATACTCTCTCCAATGCAAACACTATCTCTACTACACTCTTTGACAACACACTTACTATTTCTCTCTCTCTCTCTCTCTCTCTCTCTCTCTCTCTCTCTCTCTCTCTCTCTCTCTCTCGCTACTGGGATGATATCCATCGAAGATTTTGGAGGGTTATTTATAGTGCAATTGTGGTAGGTGTACAGAAATTAGGTCGCTACAGTATTGCTACAGTAACTGTTGGTGGGTCGTGGCTACAGTGTTGATTAGTGGCATAGTAGGTGGCTGCTGACTTTAACACCCCCCCTCAGCAGCAACTTCTCTATTCATGAGTCCAACTAAAATTCTAAATCATTCTTGAATGCTTAGATTTCTTCTTTCACAACTTGTCTCCATTCATCATTCCCGGATAGCTCCTTCACGTCTTCTGTTACAGCAATATTAGCATACTTGGGATTTGGCTTCCTAGGTCTAGTCGATCTTCGAACTTGTCCTGTTTGTTCTTCACCGATATCTTCTATCTGGCTTGGGCACTCCTCTTCTGATGTTATCTGATGAACACCAGTCTTCCATGGATTATTTTCCTTCGGAGATTTAGGAGAACTTGGTTCTGTCTTCTTTTGACTGTTGTGATTTTTCTTCTTGATTTGGCTCCCTCAACTTCTCCTGTAACTGATCCTCTAGATTATTGAAGTCTAGGAGCACAACTTCTTGTGGAGCCCACTAAGACGAGGATTCGTCAAACACTACATTCCTTGATATGTAGCACCGTCCGGTTGTGGGATCACAATATCTCCATCGTTTTCTTTTAATATCATACCCCATAAAAATACACCTTATGGCCTTTTTGTCGAACTTGCTGTGTAAGTGATCAAGCACAAAGATATAACACACACACAACGAAAAACTCTGAAATGACTTACTGTTGGTTTGATATTCCACAACTTCTGAAAGGGTGACATGAACTCCAGTTTTGATTGTGATAGCCGATTGATCACGTGCACCGCAGTCTTCACACACTATGCCAAAAAATGTACTCCTGGCATGTTCTTGGCATGATGTATGCTTCAGCAAATTTCAGTGAGATGATGATTCTTCCATTCTGCAACATCATTCTGCTGCGGAGTATTTAGACACGTTAGTTGTCGCCAAATCTTGTGCTGCTTCAGGTAGTCATAAAACTCCTTTGATGTGTACTCTCCCCTGTTGTCTATGCGTAGACAACGAATCTTTTTGCCAAGTTCTCCTTCGACTTCTTCTTCGAATTGCTTAAATTTGGAGAGTGCTTCAGACTTTTCCTTCATAAAGTAAACTCAGACATACTCGAGTAGTCATTGATGAAAATGATCATATACCGCATCCCACCAATTGATTCTTGCTTCACTCGACCGAATACATCCGAGTGTACTGTTCGCGGGGAAAGTTGGTTCCTTGATTTTCATTGCCGATGAATTCATTACACCTTTATGGGTTTACAAACGAATTCAAAAATAAAAAGATCGCCTTTTTATAAGGCTGATTACAACGAAAATCAAATAAAGATTATAACTTTATCTCCCTAAATAAATGCGGGATCCGTTTATCGGTTCCTCGCTTGCGTGGGTGTCTTTGCCTGTGCCGGGGACTTCTTTTCCGTCCGTGGACCGCCGCGTGATCGTGATCCGAAGAAAGATCTACACGGTAGAAAGGGGTTATTTCACGAAGGAAATAATAGCCCAAGCGAATGAAATCGACTAAGCGAGATCAAAGCTCTTCTCGAGATCAAAACAAAGTTTAATCTCAAGAAAACACGTGTAGATCTGAGATCCGATTTCTCAAACTTTTTTCTAAGGGGATTATCTCACGAAGGAGGATAATAGCCCCGGGGATTATCTCACGAAGGAGGATAATAGCCCTGTAGAGTTCGCCGAGATCTCGATCTGGTGTCGAAGAAGATTGGTCATCACTCCCAAGTTTAGATCTGAGGTGAGAAGGCAATTTGGCAGAGTTTCGACTTCTCAAAATTTTCAGATCCTCTCAAATGAACCCCCTCCCTCTTATTTATAGCCTTGAAAGCAGATAGCGGGTCAAAACTATGCAAAAAAGCCCACCGAGACACCTATGTGTCTCAACCTTGAGGTGTCTCGGCCTTGGCCGAGACACCACAGAGTGTCTCGGCCTTGGCCGAAATGCCATGTGGCTTTCTCACTTCTTTTTTCGGGTTCGGGAGTTGATTCACTTGTTTTTGAGCTTGATTTGATTCTGACCCGGTTGGATTTATTCCATCGCTTGCACGCGATTCGTCGCTTTGTCGGTTTAGACATTTCGTCGACTCGGTTTATTGACTTGGACGCTTCATCGACTCGCTTCGCTGACTTGAACGCCTCGTCGACTCGCTTTGTTGACCTAGACGCTTCATCGACTCACTTTATGTGTTTCGTCGCGGTCACTTATCGTTACGTGGTCGGATAGCTCGTCGCTTGTCAACTCATTATCACAAGCTAGGCTCGGGGGCTTATAGGTAATTTTCGACGCCTACAGATACCCCCTCCAAAGTGTTTCGGTCTCGCTCTTTTATAGAACAAGCCGAAATACTTTGGATATGATAAGCCCCAACCTTCAATCGGTATGACGGGACCTGAAAATGGCTTCGAATCTTGACTTCTCCAATTCTTTCGGATTATCTAGTGCTTTGTAGGATGACTAAAAGTGTCACGGTGCTGCATTTATTTTCTGACCGCTGTTGAAGTCTTGAATCGAAAACCGATGAATAAATTTTCATGTTTTAGCTCGCGTTGGTGAGTTGTCGTCGGACTGACCATCCAATTTCGTGAGGCTTAACCTTAATTGGCGAATTCTCCGTTGCGTCGCTCGTCGTTGAACTGATTACAGCGGGAGGAATTTTCTTGAGATTTATCTTTCAATTGATGAACTCTCTTTTGCGATGCGTTGACCGGTATCAGGAATTTTTTCTTGAAATCCAATGTGATTTTCCCTTGTGGCGTTGTCGGCGTCGTAAAATTGAACACAGTGGGTGTAAATTGGGGGTTGTCGAGTTATCCTTAAGAATATAAAATATTCTCTCCAGAAACTTCTCAACAAACACAGGAAACAGTTTAAACTCATATACCTTTTTGGAGTAGTCGAGTTATCCTATAAAATATTTTCTAGGAACTTCTCAACAAAATAGGAAATAGTTTATACTCATATTCCTTTTTGGAGTAAATAACCATTGTGGGAGGAGATTTGAGGGTTGTCGAGTTATCCTTAAGAATATTTTATAAAAATATTCTCCAGAAACTTTTCGACAAAAATAGGAAATAGTTTATACTCATATACCTTTTTAGAGTAAATATGAGGCTCGCATAATTTGAGCCAGATGAAAATTGACCCTTAAATGGGTGATAAACCTATTGGGTAAGAATTTGGGGTCCTTGCAGATGTGGGAGAGGGAAAAAGGAAAAGGAGTTGAATTAGGAAACCCCCAAAAAGAATCTCTCCCTTTTTTTTTCTCTCCTCCTCCTCCTAGGATTGGGTTATTAATTTCCCCTCTTTTTTTCTTTTCCTCCTCCTATTGGGTTTTGGCCAAACCAACCCCTCTCCTCCTATTTATAGGACCGGCCCCCCCTCTCTTTTTTTTATTTTTTCTTTTCTTCTTCTCTTTTTTTTTGTTCGGCCGAACCCCCTCCTCTAGGGTTTTGGCCGAAACCCCCTCTCTCCCTCTTTTCTCTTTTGCTTTTTCTTTCATCTCAACTTCTTCAAACCCTAAAAGTGTACAAGATCCAAGTTTCCTCCAGGTCTCGGGCCCAAGAATTACCTCAAATTCTCGCGCTTTTTGGGTCTCTCAGGCCTCTCGAGCGTCCGACTAAATCTTCTTTCAGATTCAGGTCCTCGAGCTTTTCCTCAGGTAATTTCCCCATAATTCTTGCATATTTGATTTCTATTTCATCATGCAAATCAGAGGGTAGACATGTGAGAAATTAGGGTTTTGATTTCACGCCACGAGTTAGGGTTTTTGAGGGTGAAATTGCATGAAATCGGAGGGATTTCGGTTTTGAAAAAGAGGGCTAAAATTTGAGGGGTTTATCACAAAAATTGGGCTTTGATTTGGGGGGTTGATGAGCCAATGATTGCTGGAGATTTCAGAGTTTTTAGTGTAGGCCAAGATTTGGGGGGTTAAATCGCAAAGAAGGCTGAAATTCAGGGGGTTTTGTGCAAAAAGGCTGAAATTCAGGGTGTTTCGTGCAAAACCAGCCCAAAACTTTGGATTTGAGGCTGATTTAAATGGCTAGGAATTTTGGGATTGAAAGTGACTTGGATGGCGGAATTACCAAACCGATCCCAAGGGCGTTTTGATCATTTTACGGCTAAATTTGGTCAGGAGGGGTTTTTGAGCAAAAATTGAACCCGATGTCGGCGTATATGCCCCTTGTAGGTTTAACTAGAATTTAACCAAGAAACCCCATATTTTTCTAGGATTTTCTTGGTCCAAAACTCATAGTTTGACCCGTTTGGTTCATTTTGCAGGTCGAAATATCATTGGGGAGATCACGCGCTCCGAGGAGCCAGCCAGCTAACACGCCACCTGAGAGTGCGCCTTCATCACTTTCTGGTGAGCTCTTTCCACTTCTTAGTGCATTCAAAACTCGCATATAGCATATTGCATCCCCACTTTGTTCTCCTTCGTGAGGCAATTGGGAAGAGCCGCGATTCTCCTTCGTGAGGGTCGCCGCTTAGAAGATAGGTTTTACTTGGTCAACACCTATCCTGAGGGGGTGTTTCCATGCCGTATTGTGCTTCGTAGGGTGGGGTATATTGTCGCTTTCTCTGTGCGATGATATACATTGCCTTATAAGTGCATAATGCAGCTGGAATCGTCTCACCCATCATAAGGCAGTGACTCTATCTCGTAGGTTTGCGAGATGAGTTCGACGCCTTATATTGCTTTTAAAGATATTCTTCATGACTGAATCTAACGAATATTTATTACTCATTTTCAGTTGAATACCCCTCGGAGCATTTCCCTCTCATGCGGTTGACGGGCGCCGCGGCGAGCACTATGCCACATCCGATGATTCTTCGTCTATTTCGGTTACTCCTCAGTTCACTCCGGGTACATCGGCGGAGACTATCCAGGTGGTATGTGAGGGGAGCCCTCGCGTCCTTCGGCTATTGATTACAGATGCGCCACTTGTGAGAGACACCAGTTCTAACCAGTCTTTGAGGAAAACAGATTACTTGTTCGGCGATTCTGTGAAAGACCCGGATGTAGTTTTCATCGTCAGTGAACAATGGTTGCATAAGGAAGATGGAGGGCACCTGTATCTACCCTGGATACCTCGCCATCATTCACTGACTGAGTTGAGGTGCCAGGTCATGACTCAGGAGATGTCGTGGCGCTTGACGGATGAGCACGACCATGTTCATTGCGGGTATATTACCCACCAGGCGATCCCGGGTTCATTGAATAGGAATTGCATTATCGGATTGCGTCCTGGTGTGTTGGGATTAGACACACCATCCCACGATGAGCTATTCACTGTCGCTCATACTTTGCAGAACCGTCTTGCGAAGCTGGGGTGAGAAATGCCTGCAGTCGGTCATAGATCTTTTGGTTGGCTTCACTCTTCAGATAAGCACTGGTGGGCTCGTATGACCACTTACGTTCTTGGCCGATGGGGTGAGGAGTTATAGGCCTGTGGTCTTTATGCAGCGATTAGTGCCACCACGTACGGGCTACCGGTCAGTACCAATCACTTCCTCGCATTGTCGGAACTCTATGACCCGGATTTGAATACTTTTCTAACCAAGCACGGGGAATTGGGGTTATCTCTTCATGAGATGCACCCAGTTTCTGGTCTACCTATGGGGAAGATGTTATACCATGAGTATTTTCCCTCAAATCGCGAGCTGAGTTTGTTGAAAGATCGCATGCCTGGTTGCTATGACACTCTATGGGATCTTACTTGTCATTATCATATTGCTTCGGCCCAGGCTGATCCACCGGCAAAGAGGACCAAGTCACAGGTGAGCCTGAAATAGTTTGCGGACTGTTTGTTCAAGCACCTGGAAAGCAATTCTGGCGAGGCGATTTGTGAATTAGCACCGCTCACTCCCTTAGAGGTTAACGGGCTGATTAAGAAATCCAGCGCTTGCTCTTATACCACTAGCAGCACCGAGAGTGGCTTCCTTGTGGGGATGAAGTTTGAGACATTCTTATGGCATGCAATGAAGTCGATTCAGCCGATGACTCTTCTAGCTGGTTATCTCCTTAATCTGGTTGAAGAAGTGTGTGGTCCCGTATCAGCCTAGTGATGCTTTACCATTAGAGGTGCTTTATCCTGCGGTTCAGCTTGCTCACAAGAAAGAACTTTCCCTTCTTCCGGCGATGGTAGCTAATATTCACCGTGGGCTTCGTCAAATAGTCAGTGTCTTCACTCAGGGGGAAAGTAAACCTTCGACGCAAATTCCTCTTGCCAAGGTGGAGCTTCCATATACTTACTTGATGGCATGGTTCGTCCTTCACCACTCAGATATAATGTCGACGCCGAGCACCGCTGACCAATCCATCCCCTTGCTACAATCGTTAGAAAATTGCAAATGGAAGGGGCGAGGGTTCCTGGAGATAAGAAAGTAATTGCAGATTCACAAAAGTTGGGTTTTCTCTAGATGCTTCCCGCGATTTTCTGGTCAGTACGGAGAGTCTTTGCTCGATGAGGAGAGGCCAAGGGCGAGCCGGACTTCTCTCGATGTCGGCTGCTTCAATTGGCTGATGAACATCCGGCCAGGTTACCTGACATTCCGGGTGAGGGATGAGTGCTTTATCGAGCTGTATCTACCCTGTCGATTCGCCCGCCAGTTTGGTTATGACCAACTTTATGTTAGAAATCCGAATCAACACCTTCGGACTCACGACGGTTTGGTGGACGACGTCCGGGCTTGGCTATGGAGTGTGACGGAGTGCACTGGCGCTAGGTTTAGCCTTCCGAGTGCTGAGCGTCGGCTTGAGCTGATGTTTTTGTGCTGCACGTGGTTGTTAGCAGCTAATGAACCCGTTCAGGTGAGGTCCATTGCAGAGTTAGTGGCCGAAGAGGCTTCCCGGGCTGATACTCAGAAGATCCAGGAGGCCGCTTGGTCACGGATGAAGTGACGCAAGACTCGTCAAACCGACAAGGAAGAGGAAGGGACCTTCAATTCTGCCGATGATGCCTCAGGAGGAGATCATGACGACGATCATGAGGAGGACTTTGGGACAGGTTTGCTAATACTTCCTCTCTCTTTTTCTCTTTCCTCCTTTGGAATTATTGGTTCTAACACCAATCTGAAGCTTCAGGCATGTCAACCGAGGAAGAAGAGGGGCTTCGCGCCTCTCGAGCGGGGACTCAAGCCGTTAAGCAGAAGAAGTTAGCCCACAAGACGCACGTAGATCCGCGAGCTTTTGTGATGGACTTAATCGGTGATGACTTTGTTGGTGAGGAAGGCAATGCTTAAGCACTCCGTAGTTCCCTCGAATTCAGGACTCATACCTCTCCATTTTTTTGTGCAAGAGGATGCGAGACCGGCTTTGACTTTCCTCATCCCGATTTCGCCTCTTCTGCAGGACCCAGTTTCACTCAAAAGATGTACGAATCTATGGTAGAAGAGCCTGTGGTATCTACCAAGATTAGTGAGACCATCAATGTAGGACCTGATTTAACAAATCTAGGTACATCTATCATTAGCAATACTCCATTTAGATGGCGGGAGTTGAACGACTCGGAATCTGTGCCTTCCCTAATTGTCTCTATGCTTCTTGTTCTTTTAGAGAAATTGTAGGAAGCAAACGTGAACAATGGGATTAGAGAGACTGATTCTCTTGTAGGAGGTAAGCCATTTCTGTTGATCACAGGTTTTTTGATTCCGTTCCCTTCACCTACATTCTCTCGTATCAGATTTTTCGATAGAGGATTTTGATGAGGACGACCTGCTTGTGGACACCCCCATAATCGATTCGATATATGACTCTCCCGAGATGATCACCTTCCCCATAATATGCCGTCCGAGCCAGGAATCCCCAAGCATACTGAGGTTCATTCCTCTAATGGTATGGCATCCTCCCGTTGATTGCAGGACTAGTCCTATTTTGACTAATACAACTACAATCTGATGAAACTGAGAAATTCATTTTGCTGCTGGCAGGACTTCCTACTGAGGCTCATTCTCCGATTCCTCATTCTGATGCCCCTCCAGAGTTCACTACTGCGACGGCTGCTGTGCCTGGTGACCATACCGCGGGACCAACTGTAGCAGTTAGTGCGCCAAAGGCAGCTACTCCTCCGACGGGCTGCAGACCCATGAAGCTATGCCGATGGAGTCAGGTACGGGTTACCCCTCTTGGAATGTCTACACCAACCCTTGATTTAATATTCTAAAATGTCCACTCCTTTTTTGCAGGGCCTATATCTCACCTTCATGATCTGGCGAGGGTGCTCATGTCAGACGATGACCCTGATCGGATTATTATTTGTATGGAAGTCCGCTCATTCTTTTCTTTCGTAAACACGATGATCGACAAGCTCCTCCATAGTGGGCTTTCCCTCCGTCAGTTTAGGCCGGTTCTTGACCCAAGAATGGCTGTGCTAAGGGACACCGGTTTTCCAGAGTTAGCCAAGGCCATTGCTGACGATCTTGATCGTCTGGAATTCAATCTTCAGAAGTTATAGGAGTTGCGGGCGGTAGGCGCTTCTTCATATGCAGCCAATCGAGTGGAGTCTCGTCTAGAGGCATGACGTGACGCTTGAGTTTTTACTAGACTCGAGGTTCAGATACAGCGAGACTGGGTAAACCAGGTTAAGACCGCCCTTGCCGAGAAGTCAACATCCCTGAACCACATTCATTCACTTATTGCATCTAGCGAGGCCGAGATAGCGCAGCTTAGACAGGAACTTCAGGCGAAGGAGGAGAACTTAAGCATCCTGGAACTGACAAAGGTCAACGGAGAGGAAGCTCGAATAACCCTATCCAAAAAATTAGAGCTCTCAGAACGAAAGCTAGTCGTAGTTGAGGAGGTGATCACAGATGTCAATGCCGACAAGGAGTCTTTGGAATTTTGTAGGCGAGCTCCAACAAACTTACAATGACGAATTATCTGAGTTAGAACGACAGATTTCCTGCCGTAAGCTTGATGTTTGAATAGTTGTAACTTCTTCATTGAAAGACTCGACTCTTCATTTAATTGAATAAAGTTTCAACCTCCTTTTTATTATTGTTTATTATGATTTCTCATTTTGTTTGAAATGATCAACCACAATACTCATAGGATTTTTGGCAAACCCTCAGCCGTCAACGGATTTGATGAGCCTTTACTGATTACCGTTTGAATCGGGCTAGCATGCGGATTAATTGAACCTGTTCCGCACGTGACGTTGTACTAAAAGAATGAGACTCTTTTAGGCTTAATGCTACGATATCGAATACGTAGACTCTGTCATCCTTTTCGGGTAAAAGACTAACCGGCAACGCGTGTTAGGAGTTGACTTTATCCCTTCTTAGGCTTCGGGATAAAATTCCCCAGACTTGGATTCTGGTGTCTTCTTCACTCGGTAAAAGACTAAACCGGCGACGCGTGTTAGGTGTTGACTCTGGAATTTTGGGCTAACCTCCAGCCATTAACGGATTTGATGAGCCTTTACCGACTACCATTTGAATTGGGCTAGCATGCGGATTATCTAAACCCGTTCCGCACGTGACGTTGTGTTAAAAGAATGAGACTCTTTTAGGCTTTTATGCTATGATGTTGAATACATAGGCTTCATCTTTCTTACGGAAAAAGACTAATCCGGCAACGCGTGTTAATCATAGACTTATCCCTACCTAGGCTTTGGGATAAAATTCTCCAGACTTAAATTCCGGTGTCTTCTTCAATCGGATAAAAGACTAAACCGGCTGCATGTATTAGATGCAGGCTTATCCCTACTTAGGCTTGGGAATAAAATACCCCAAGATGAATCTTAGTGTCTTTTTCACGGAGGAAAGACTAAACCGGAAAAAGTGAAACTTGAAACTAATGTGGGAAAGGAAGAATTTTATATTCTGTCTCCCGATGATAAAGAGGAAGGATTTTATATCCTGTCTCCAGGTCTTCTTTTTAAGGGTAAAGACGAACTCGAAATAAGAGAGGAAGGATTTTATATCCTATCTCTTACTTTTGGAGAGGAAGAATTTTGTATTCTATCTCCAGGAAAAAGGAAACTAAAAATGGAATCTCCACTTCGAGAATCGTAGGAGGTGAAACTAAGAGTGGGATCTCCACTCCGAGAATCGAAAAGATTCAGGTAACTTTCACTTTTATAGGATTCGTTACTTGATCTGGAAGTGACTTTCTCGTTTATCGAGATGGAATTCTAATTTTAGCCCTAACCGTGGAGAGGCGTGACCGAAGTGGAAGAAGTGGGGTCCTTCCATTTATCAAAAGGGGATCCCAGCTTTAAAGGTGGACCTCTTGTTCATGGAAGGAATCAAGAGGGGATTTTACTGGTGGATTGGACCAGAAAGATTTTTGTTTGGACTCACCGTCAATGAGTTTGATCAGCGAGGGATTTTGTGGTGGAGGATAGATTTAGGGTTATCCTCTAGGATAATGGGTGAAATATCTCCTGAGGAACTTCCCGTCAAAGTGGGTTATCCCGAATGTACTAAGGGTAGTACTTTTTCAGGAACTTCCTATTTATTGGCATTAATTACCTATTGCCATTCTGATTGATTAGGCGATATGCACCATTTGAATAGACTGTATCTATAACAAATGGTCCTTCCCATTTGGGTTCAAACTTACCCTTTTTCTTGGAAGTGAGGATTATCGGTCGTCGAGCAGCGAGGACCAGGTCTCCTTCTTTGAAGCTTCTCTGTCGGACTTTCTTGTTAAAAGTCTTCGACATTACGGCTAGTAAAACTTCGATCGTTGTTGAACTTCCAAGCATTTCGGCCCAAAGATCTCGAGCTCTTCAAGGCGCCTCGATGTTGTTCCTCGTCGTCATCTCGGTTGCGAGGGCGATACGGAGTGACGGGATTTGGATTTCTAATGGGAGCACAGCTTCACATCCATATACCAGAGAATACGGGGTAGCTTCGGTCGGCGTGCGTATTGTGGTGCAATATGCCCAGAGTGCTTCTCCGAGTTTATCATCCCAATCACGTTTATTAGTCTTCACGAGTTTCGACAAGATCTTAATGATTGTCTTGTTGAACGCTTCTGCTAATACATTTGCAGCAGGATTATAAGCCGTCGATGAGACGTCTTGGATCTTAAACTTCTCGCAAAACCTGATGCAGGCATTGCTGATGAATTGAGGACCGTTGTCATGCACGATCCGTCTCGGCACGCCGTGTCGATAAATGACGTGATGCTTGATGAACCTGAAAACATTGTTCGTCTTCACTTCTTTAAGTGGAATTGCTTCAGTCCACTTGGAGAAGTAGTCGGTGATTGTGAGGATGAACCAATCACCTTTAACTGATGGGGGAAAAATAGGACCCACAATGTCCATACCCCACGCCTCGAACGGCCAAGACGTAGCCGAAGGATGCAAATGCTCTGGGGGTTGATGCATGTAATTTGCGTGCACCTGACATGCGTGGCACTTTCGAGCGTACTCGATTGCATCATTAATCATCGTTGGCCAGAAGTATCCCATTCTTCTGACACGATCATAAAGCTTGGGACCTGGTTGGTGTGCACCACCTTCTCCTCCGTCGCGCTTCCTCAAGGACCTCTTCTGCTTCTTTGTTCGAGAGGCACCGAAGCAGCATGCTGTCATACACGCGACGATACAATGTCTGGGTCTCCACATCATAAAAGAACCTCGGCGCTCTTTGTCGGATCGATTCCCTCTCCTTTACATCCTTCGGCAAAATACCATGCAAGACATAGTCGATTATGGGAAACCGCCAATCCCGGGTCTCTAAATCAGCTCGGGTTGAGTGTGACTCCTTGATGACCACCCCTCTATCGTCCTCTTCTTCGCTATATATTGGCATGAAGAGTTGGTGAGTTCTCACAGTGACTAACTGTTCAGACTCAGGAGGTTGTGCCAATGATACTGCTAACGCTGCTAATGCGTCTGCGTAAGCGTTCCGGAGGCGCGGAATATACTCGATGAAAAATTCTTCAAACGAGTCTGCCATCTCAACGGCCGCCTGATGATACTGTATTAAGTCAGGGTTTCGACTTCATAGTCCCCACGGATCTGTCTGACGATGAGTTGAGAATCCCCGAAGGCTTCGAGATATTCGACCCCCAACTCTTTGGCGAAACTAAGTCCAATGAGTAGCGCGTTGTATTCAGCCACGTTATTGGACCGTGGCTCGATTAGCAAGTAAGCCCGAGGCATCACATGCTTTCCTGGGGAAACTAAGATAACTCCAACTCCGGAAGAAATCTTAGAACATCCAGGTGTACTGGCCATGTTGGTTGCTCGAGAAGCTCCATCAAAGTACAACTGCCATACTTGCTGGTGTGACGTAGTGTTGACCTCGTGGGTTTCGTCTGGCAAGTTATCATACAACTCAGCTGTATCCGTTGTTGGATTAGTCGCTAGGAGGTCGCAAATTGCCTGTCCTTTGATGGACTTCTGTTGCTTGAAGTGTAAGTCATATTGAGACAAGAGCAAAGCCCATTTCGCTAAACGCCAATTCATAGAGGCTGGTTGCGTCATGAATATCTGGACTGGATTTACGCTGGAGATGACGTAAATCATTTGTCCGACTAAGTAGTGCCGCATCTTCTTGTTCGCGAGGAAAATTTTGAGAAAAATATAAAATTGGTCTATTCTATTTGAAGAATAATGAATACAATCTCTCGAATGTAATCTCTCTCTCTAACTAACTTAGATAAAAAGAAATTACAAATTCCTCGATCGGTTGCCCGATTTACAAAAGAAGGAAGGGTCAACGGAGATCCTTCCCTTTATTTAATCTGGGTTCTTCACGGTGGCGATAGGAGCTTGAATCTTGTATCCCGTTGACGATCCGACCATCTTGACTCGTGGGACGAGGTTAAAAAATAATTCGCAGGAGCAAGTTTAGAACTCTGGCCGAGTTAAGAACTCTTTGATAGAGTTGATTTTAGAAAAGGATTAGTAATCCTTTTAGCCAAGAATGGCAGAGAAGAACTTGCCATGCAAGTTTGAAAACTATAATCGAGTTGAACTCTCTAGGAGAGTTGATGCCAGCAAAGGAGGTTTGATCCTTTCTTTAAAAAGAGACGCAGATCTTCGGTAAAACCTCAATATCTCCAAATTCAACCAGTAAAAATCAATCTTTACCATTCAAAATTAGGAACAATGAGTGTTGAGGCTGCCCTCCAAGTTTCACTCCGATCGGACCACGGATGAAGATCCGATCGTCACGCCGATCACAGCTGCGCAAAAGAAACTGTTCTCTGCACAATTGACTTCGGTAAAACCTTGATATCTCCAGATCCAACCAATAGAAAGCAATCTCCACCATTCAGAATTAGAAACGATGAGTGGTGAGGCTGCCCTCCAATTTTCACTCCGATCAGACCACGGATGAAGGTCCGATCATCACGCTGATCACAGCTACGCAGAAGTGGCTTTTCTTTTCTCCCACCTTCTCTCCTTTTTGTTTTGTTCTCCGGCCAAACCCTTTCAACCTGCCCCATTTGGCTGTAAAAACTCCCCATTTATATGGATTAAAGGGGTATAACTATCTCCTTAAATTGCTCCATATTGGGGGTTTAGTGGGGTGTAACCACCCCCCTTAAATCTCTCAAACGGTTAAGGAACCGTTCAACTCATGTTTGAATGAGTCAAAACGCGAAGTTCGCATTCTGGAGCAAGCCTCGCATTTGCATTTTAGTGTAGGAACGCGGGGATGAACCTTCGCGTCTATGTTTTAACTAGGACGCGGGGTTGGAGGCCCGCGTTTTGAGCTTCGAACGCGGGCCATGTGCTCCGCGTTTTAGGCTTCGAACGCGGGCCATGTGCTTCGCGTTTTGGGCTTCGAACGCAGGCCATGTGCTCCGCGTTTTGAATTGAAATGCGGGGATGAGTCCCGCATTTTGAATTAAAATGCGGGGGGTGAGCCCGCTTTTTACTTTAAAGAGATCAATACTTGTGATCTCTTTTCACAAGGGTTGTCAACTTGTACTCCTTGTACTCTGGAGACATTAGCTTCTGATTCTCCTTTGTTGTCGTGAAAGTCGTCAGCTTGTAACCTTTATTGATAGTATTTCGCGGATATTGGCTGTCTTGATAATTTTTCTGACCCTCTGAGAACCCCTCTAAAGTTTTGAAGGTCCGCGGTTGACTAGGACGAGCTTTCAGAATACTTTTGATATCTTCTTTTGTTTGATTCTGAGAAGGTATTGCTCCTCATTCTGTCTCAAAAAAGTTGTGTTCTGCTTTTGTCCACGCTAGCCATTCGTCTTGCATGGGTGAACTCCGGCGTTTTGCTTTTTAAAATCACGGGGAGTGACGTGGCGTCTTGAACTTTGCTACGTGAGGCCGATCCTCGCGATTTGAGGTTGAAACATGGGTGGCCATCGGCGTTACGTGTTTAAAATGTGGGCGCGACCCTCACGTTTTGTGTTGAAACGCGGGGGTGGTCCTTCGCATTTTATGAGTAAAACGCGGGGATGAACCCCACATTTCCAACTAAGTCTTTTAGACTTTTCTTTAAGGTGCCAAAAGTATAGTGTTAACTTGGCATGCCTTTCATACTTGTTGTTTGAACAAGCTTTTGGGGACTTATCACTCTATTACAAAGAGTTGATAAATTGGTTTTATCATCAGAGGTGGAATTTTTAACTTGATGATGATTTTTGAGGACTTATCGCTCTATTGAAGAGAGTCGATAAGTTGATTTTATCAGAGGTGTGGAGTTGACTTGATAAAGTTGGGTACTTGTGGTTTGAGCAAGATTTTGAGGACCTATCGCTCTATTGAAGAGAGTTGATAAGTTGATTTTATCAGAGGTGTGGAGTTAATTTGATAAAATTGGGTACTTATGATTTGAACAAGATTTTGAGGACCTATCGCTCTATTGATGAGAGTCGATAAGTTTAGATTTTGTCGGGGGACAGAATATGAAACCTGTGATTTGAACAAGGTTTAAGGCCTGTGATGTGAACAAGGCTTACATGGCTTGTGGTGTGAACAAGGCTTTGGGCTTGTGGTCTGAACAAGGCTTCGGGCTTGTAGTGTTAACAAGGCTTTGGGCTTGTGGTTCGAACAAGGCTTTGGGCTTGTGGTTTGAACAAGGCTTCGGGCTTGTGGTTTGAACAAGGCTTTGGGCTTGTGGTTTGAACAAGGCTTCGGGCTTATCATCCTATTGAGGAGGATTGATAAGTTGACTGTCAAAGGTGTGAGGTTAACATGACAAGATTGTGTTACGATGTGAGTAACTTTGTGGACTTATCATCCTATTGAGGAGGATTGATAAGTTGGTTATCAAACTCTGCTGAGGATGTGTACAGATTTGAACAACTTTGTGGATCTATCATTCTATTGGAAAGAAATGATGAGTTGATTGATGGGGTTTAGTTGTGATTTGAACAATTTTAAGGAACTTATCTGCTGGAGAGGATTGATAAGTTGATTATATCATCAGAGGTATAGTGTTGACTTGATGAAGATACGTTGCGATGGGAGCAACTTTGAGGACCTATCATCCTGTTGAGGAGGATTGATAAGTTGATTGCGATTTAAGCAAATTTGAGGACTTATCATCCTATTGATGAGGATTGATAAGTTGTTTGTCGTGATTTAGTAGTGATTTGAACAACTTTGAGGACTTATCGCTCTTATTGAAGAGTGTTGATAAGTTGATGTTAGAGGAGTTCGCCTCGCATGTGACATTGTGCTACGATGTTGAATACGTAGACTTTGTCGTCTTCTACGGGCAAGAGACTAGCAGAGCAGCGTGTTGGCGTTGACTTTAGGATTATTAGCCAACCCGACCATCAGCGGACTTGATGAGCCTTTACCGACACCGCTTGAATCGGCTAGCATACGCATTATCTAAACTGCTCGCATGTGACGCTGTGCTAAAAAATAAAACTCTTTTAGGCTTAATGCTACGATCTTGAATCACGTAGGCTTTGTCTTTCTCACGGAATAGACTACCCTACCGCATGTATTAGATGCGTGCTTATCTCGCTAGGTTTCGAGATAAAATTCTCCGTGATTTGAATTCTGGTGTCTTCTTCGATCGGTAAAAGACTAAATCGACAACGTGTGTTAGGCGTTGACTTACCCCTACTTAGGATTTGGGATAAAATTCTCCACACGTGTGAGACGTGGATTGTGGTGTTATTAATAACAATCTTGAGGACTTATCGCTCTATTGAAGAGAGTCGATAAGTTGATTGTTGGAGGTGTTAGGTTAATATGACAATGATACATTGCGATCGGTGCAACTTTGAGGACTTATCGCTCTATTGAAGAGAGTCGATAAGTTGATTGTCAGAAGAGGTCGCCTTGCTAATAACGAGACGAGCTAATCTTAACTTTGTGGGGATTGCGTTGCGATGTGAGCAACTTTGTGGGCTTATCACCCTATTGGAGAGGATTGATAAGTTGATTGTCAGAGGTGTGAGGTTAACATGACAAGGATACGTTGCGATTGGAGTAACTTTGTGGACTTATCATCCTATTGGAGAGGATTGATAAGTTAGTTGTCAGAGGTGCATCGTTAACCTGACTGGATTGTGTTACGATTTGAGCAACTTTGTAGACTTATCATCCTATTGGAGAGGATTGATAAGTTGATTTTGGTGGTGCTGCTGTACGTTGAAGTGCTTACATTGTCAAAAGTATTTTGTTAACTTGACAATATTTGAAATTTATTATTCTACTCGGAAAATAATAGATAATCAACCCCCAGTCTGTAATTATTCTAGGTTGATACTAACCGAGTTTTCGGCCTCGCGATTTAGAGGGAATTCGGCAATAGCCAGTCTTGGTCGATCTCCTCTTCTTCAGCTTCAATCCTAGCAATAATTGCTTCAGCCTGTTCGCCGTGGGAGACTAGTTGTTTCCAGGAACGATATTTTGCAACCCCCATTCGAGCTAGGAGATTGGTTTGTAAATTGTGCCGACAGTGTCAATCGAGCGCATCAGGTCATACCTGCCGAGCATCGAAGAGCCATGCTTCGGAACCGTTCGACGAAGACTTTGATAGACTCTCCCTCCTTTTGCTTAATGGCAAGGAGAGAAGTGACAGTGATTTCCGTGTCATCTTTAAAGAATCGTGGCGGAAGAGTCTCTCTAAATCGCCCATTTCGGATACATCTGCGGCGGTTTCATGAACCATTCAAAGGCAACCCCTTGAGGGTGCCAATGAACAAACGAGCCGCTATGGCATCGCTTGCCATCACATTCGATCTGTGACCTAAAATGGTAGATGTGTTGGTTCGGTGATCCCGCGTCGCCGAAAGCTTGTAGCGTCGTGATTTTAAATTTTGGAGGATAAGGAACGTATCCCATTCTACGAGGATGCGTTCGACAACCCGATCTTGGAGCTCGCACCTATTAGCCATGACATTGAGGCGGGCTTCCAGTTCTCGCATTTTTACCGATTGAGGACTTTGCTCTTTTTCGACCTCTCTCCCTTTTTTAGAGGAGAATTCTACGTGATGGGCTTCTTGATCGGGAGCTTCATTCACTTTTCTTTTCATTTTGGGGATTGACTCCCCCACCGTGATGATTCCGGCTGAGGTGTTGAGCTAGCCATGTGAACTTGAGCCCTATCTGCAATAAGTTGGGTTACCATTTCTTGAAGTTGATCGATAGACTCTTGTTGTGATCGCAGGGCTTCTTACATCATAGCCTGATGCTCTTCGAGCCTCTTTTTGAAATCTTCAGCATTCTCCGTCGTGTAGACAGCGCTCACATGCTCCACGAGAGAACTAGAGGATTGAGATTCTGCGATGGCTGAATGCTCATCATCAGACTCAATTCCTTTAGCCAACTTTTGATAGTTGACGGGGGATATGACCCCTGTTCGAGTCCGAGTATGTCGGTAAACTCCGTCGGAGTCATTCAAAGCCTCTTTCAAGCCGAGGGACCGATTTGCCTCTGGCTCATTGGAGCTAGAGATTGACGGTCTGCCTACTTCGATCATGTTAGAAGTGACTCCAAGGTATTCGACCTTTGAAGTCTCCTTCCTGTGAGAATGCCGTCGTTCGGTGGACCAAATGACATTTATCAATCGGTCAAATACCGACGGCTTGGCCGCATGTGGCGGCGTCGATATCTGACAATTTGGCACTTGGAGCGAAGATCGCATTTGAGCACTTGAACGCAAGGTTCGGACCCGCGTTTTAGATTGGGAACGCTAGGTTCGTGTTTGAATGCTTGGACGCGGGGTTGAGACCTGCGTTTTAAATTGGGGATGCGAGGATTGCGTGCAACCCTGGCGAGCGAGGTCAGCGTTTGAACATTTGAATCGCGAGGTTGAGACCAGCGTTTTATAATGGGGCCGAGGTTAGTGTTCGGGCACATAAACGCCAGGCTTGCGCTCGTAAAAGAAACGCCAAGCTCAAGATCGCGTTTTGGCTCCTAAGCGAAATTGGCGTTGGTTGGTCAATTGGCCATCGGTACGTGTTCTTGGTAAGCGCTCCTTTTCGCTGATTTGAGGCTTTGCGGTGACATCACCATCTTCTTGTCCGGGTTAGCCATGGCAGCGAAGGAACTTTGGTCTCCTTAGAGGCTTTGTGGATCTTGCGCATAGCCTTGGGGCTAAGGGATCCGGAGGAGAGTGCCTCCTCGAACTTGGCTTGATCGAACTTTACGGTCAAAGTTTCAACAGTCGTCCCAATGAGCTTGACGTCGGATTGCGCCACCACCTCTTCATCGGTAAAAGAGATCGTCCCCAGCGGAGTCGCCATCTTTTATTCGCAAGGAAAATTTTGAGAAAAATATAAAATTGGTCTATTCTATTTGAAAAATAATGAATACAATCTCTCGAATGTAATCTCTCTCTCTAACTAACTTAGATAAAAAGAAATTACAAATTCCTCGATCGGTTGCCCGATTTACAAAAGAAGGAAGGGTCAACGGAGATCCTTCCCTTTATTTAATCTGGGTTCTTCACGGTGGCGATAGGAGCTTGAATCTTGTTTCCCGTTAACAATCCGACCGTCTTGACTCGTGGGACGAGGTTGAAAAATAACTTGCAGGAGCAAGTTTAGAACTCTGGCCGAGTTAAGAACTCTTTGATAGAGTTGATTTTAGAAAAGGATTAGTAATCCTTTTAGCTAAGAATGGCGGAGAAAAACTTGCCATGCAAGTTTGAAAACTGTAATCGAGTTGAACTCTCTAGGAGAGTTGATGCCAACAAAGGAGGTTTGATCCTTTCTTTAAAAAGAGACGCAGATCTTCGGTAAAACCTCAATATCTCCAAATCCAACTGGTAGAAATCAATCTTCACCGTTTAGAATTAGGAACAATCAGTGTTGAGGCTGCCCTCCAAGTTTCACTCTGATCGGACCACGGATGAAGGTCCGATCGTCATGCCGATCACAGCTGCGCAGAAGAAACCGTTCTCTACACAATTGGCTTCGGTAAAACCTCGATATCTCCAGATCCAACCGGTAGAAAGCAATCTCCACCGTTCAGAATTAGGAATGATGAGTGTTGAGGCTGCCCTCTAATTTTCACTCCGATCAGATCATGGATGAAGGTCCGATCATCACATCGATCACAGCTACACAGAAGTGGCTTTTCTTTTCTCCCTCCTTCTCTCCTTTTTGTTTTGTTCTCCGGCCAAACCCTTTCAACCTGCCCCATTTGGCTGTGAAAACTCCTCATTTATATGGATTAAAGGGGTATAACTATCCCCTTAAATTGCTCCATATTGGGGGTTTAGTGGGGTGTAACCACCCCCCTTAAATCTCTCAAACGGTTAAGGAACCGTTCAACTTATGTTTGAATGAGTCAAAACGCAAAGTTCGCGTTTTGGAGCAAGCCTCGCGTCTGCATTTTAGTGCAGGAATGCGGGTATGAACCTCCGCGTCTACGTTTTAACTAGGACGCTGGGTTGAGGCCCGCTTTGAGCTTCGAACGCTGGCCATGTGCTCCGCTTTAGGCTTCAACGCTGGCCATGTGCTTCGTGTTTTGGGCTTGAGCGGGCCATGTGCTCCGCATTTTGAATTGAAACGCGGGAATGAGTCCCGCGTTTTGAATTGAAACGCGGGGGGTGAGCCCGCGTTTTGCTTTAAAGAGATCAATACTTATGATCTCTTTTCACAAGGGTTGTCAACTTGTAATCCTTGTACTCACGGAGATATTAACCGATTCTCCTTTATTGTTGTGAAAGTCATCAGCTTGTAACCTTCATTGATAGTATTTCGCGGATATTGGCTGTCTTCAGTAATTTTTTTATAGACTACACTTCTGAATCGCGAAGACCAATGCCAGGCACTCTTTTTCGATCATCGGATAGCGAGATTCAACACCAACTAAAGTTCGGCTCAAGTAATACACCGCCTGCTCGTGACCGTTGTCGTCGTCTTGTGTGAGAAAAGCGCTTAATGAGTGGTTCATCGCCTTGATGTAAATCAAGAACGGTTTACCTAACTTCGGTGCAACGAGAACGGGTGGATTCGCCAGATATGCTTTGATATCCTCGAATGCCTTTTGACAAGCGTCATCCCAGATAAATGATACACCCTTCTTCTTTAGCTTAGAGAACGGCTGGCATTTTCCGGAGAGATTTGATATGAATTGCCGGATGTACGCTAGTCGCCCTTGTAACCCTCTGAGCTCTTTCAGGTTTCTCGGGGGTTACAACTCATTTATCGCCTTCACTTTATCTGGGTCGATATGGATACCCTTAGTGGTCACGACGAATCTAAGAAATTTACCGCTGGACATTCCGAGGAAGGATTTGGTAGGGTTCATCTTCAATTGATGGCTCCGCATGAGATCAAACACCGTCCTCAGGTCCTTGATGTGGTCATTTTTATCGCGGCTCTTGACAACTAAATCATCGACGTAGCACTCGACTGTTTTCCGGAGCTGTTCCTGGAAAATTTTAGTCATTGCTAGCTGATATGTGGCGCCCGCATTCTTTAGCCCGAATGGCATGACCGTGTAGCAGAAAACACCGAGCGGAGTTCTGAACGCCGTGTGTTTTACATCATCCGGGTGCATCTTGATTTGATTATAACCCGAAAACCCATCCATAAAGGACATTCTCTTGAACCCACACGTATTGTCAACGATTACGTCCGTGATTGGGAGAGGAAAGTTGTCCTTCGGGCACGCAATATTCAGATCTCTGTAATCGATGCAGATTCTGATTGTACCGTTCTTGTTTAGAATCGGGACAATATTTGCGAGCCAATCAGGGTGTTGTTCTTCCCTGATAAAACCCGACTCTATGAGCCTCTTCACTTCTGCTACAATTGCTTCCATGATCTACGGACAAAACCGTCTTTGCTGTTGTTTGATAGGTTTGACATCCGGTTTGATATTGAGGCGATGGGTCGCCACATTTAGGTCGAGCCCGGCATATCTTCATAATTCCAGGTGAAAACGTCGATATACTCCCGGACGAGAGTAATCAATTCCTCTTTCTCTTCCGGGGGAAGGCTGCTACTCATGAATATGGGCTTCAGATTAGCTTCGTCACCCATATTGACTTGAATCACTATATCTTCGGTCGGAGGTTCTCTCTGTTCGAACCGGTCTCCATACTGCATGTTTAAGTGATGAATCCACAAGTCTTCCCATGTTGGCGTCTGCTCGTCGTCTTCCATCGTGGCGGGATCGGCTGTTGTCATATTTGACATCAAACCCTTAAACACTTCACCGATGCTAACGTCAGAATCCCAGATAGAGGAATCAGATGAATATCCATCTCCCGGATCGGATAATTGGTTATCGATCAACCAATAGCATTCGTCTTCTGAAGAAGAGACGTATCCTAGTCCTCTCCTGAATCCATAGTAGTTATCGGGCTTTCCTTTGGGGACGTGTGCGGCTTTGGATGGAATTTGAGGATCTCTACCGAAATAGAGACCCTGTCCCCGCGCAAGGTCGTACCCCCATCTCTTCATTAGACCCTGTACTTCTGGACTGTATCTGAACAAGTGAGCGCCAAGCTTGTCATTATCATTATCTTGCTCCAAGAAGTGATCTGGTAGTGGGTATGCCTCTCCTTTACCATAGATTAAATCTTTCTCGCCTTCTGTTTTGGCGGGGATGACAAGTGTTGTTCCGAAAGAATCTCGGAGATGCTTCTGTGTTACACACGATGATCGAATTGGCATGTGCAACTCGGGATCATTGTACAACCCTTTCATTACATCAGTCAAAGACAGCGAGTACTCTAAATCACCATTTATTTCCTTGTCGGTAAGTTGCCAATTACAACTATTATCCGACGATTCTTCATCGTCAAGATTGACTACAAAGGGTACAATATCATTTATGACAAAACCGCCATCGTAATCAAGCCCGGCTTCATTATCAGCTTCCTCGCCGCTGTCCGAGCCTTGGGTCAATGGTTGATGTCGAACTTCGTTAAAGTAAAGGAGAGTGCGTAAAATAGTTCTCCAGCCTTAGCGGTTGCTTATCCGCGACCACCGTCTTGACTTTATTATTTGTGTCTACATATTTCAGACACTGATGAAGAGTGGAGGGGACTATAACATTATTATGGATCCATGGCCGACCCAATAATAAGTTATAGGAAGTCTCTGCATCGATCACATAGCAGGTGACTTCAGACTTTAAGTCTCCCATTTAGCACTTTATTCGGATCTTACCTAGTGGTCGAGACTCACTGGTATTGAATCCATAGATCACCATGCTTGTAGATGCTAATTTCTTTGGCGGGAATCAGAAGTACATCGGTGGAGGGCATGATACTCTAGCGGAACTGGATCAACTTGGATCCAGTTGACTTCGCTAGAGCCAATGTACCCAGTGAAGTACAGCGGCCTGTCATGCTTCGAGTTCTTTGTCTGCATGTCTTCTTTGGTAAAGGTGATGCAGGGGAGATGCTTGGCTGTGAGGTTACATTGTTGAGCTAATAACTCTGGTTCTTCAGGAGTTGGCTCAACCTGAGTGAGAAACACTTCAGAATCAGCCAAGGCTTCTTGTAGGGCCTCCCTGGTTTCTTTCGACAGCCGGAGTAACTCATAGAGTGTTATCCTTGCTGGGATATTGGCCAATTGCGCCATAATATCGAAGTGGTGCTGGGAGTTCGAACTCTCTGGTTTGTCTCTTCCAATCGGTCGATTGAAACGAGACTGCTTCGGAATTTGAACCTCTTGGGGTTGCTTCTCTTTCGGCTTGGCCGTGTCCTCCTTGGTACTCACCTGCTGTTGTAACTTTTCAGCATGTGTAGGAAGGTTCAACGCCACCCCCAGCTCTGTCAGCGTCTTAGCGTTCGGATTAGAAGCTTCGGGGTACTTGTATTTGTACTCGTGCCCGCTCCTGGTGGTGAAGATTTCATGTTCCTCTTCAGAGAGCTGGAGCGTCACCATTTGTTCGTCATCCTTCTCCACGATCGTCGAGGTGGCATGACATAGTTTGCCTTTGACCTTCGATTTCTTCTTGGACGAAGAGGCCGCCCACTGATCATCTTCCAGCAAATCAGGGTGAACTCATAGGATTTCGCCGTTCGGGGCTATATGTGGCACGAGCCCCTTCTCTCGTTGCCCATAAGGATCCTCATTCACTGTCTTCATATCTACCTTCACGACGAGCTCCACCTGAAACCAAGACACAGGTACTGACCCAAAGCTGATTGACGTTGCATTCGCCCACCTTCTTTTCCTTGGATGGCTTTGGAGTAATGACCCCTACGTCGATCAAGGCCTGGATCTTGTCCTTGAGATAGTAGCATGACTTCGTTGGGTGATGAACCGCTCTGTGATACGCGCAGACTTCGGGTCTATAACCCTCTTTGCCTCCTCTTGATTCACAATTGGTGACAAATGGATTTTATTATTCTCCAGGAGGTATTTGAAAATACCGGGAACCTCGTCATCTTTGAAAGAATAAGTCTTGGGGAATCTTGGTTCCGACGACTTCTGATTCTGAGGTCATTGCTGCAATTGGGGTCGCGACTGCTGTGGTGCTTGCTATTGCGGTTGTTGCTTTGTGGCTGTAGCTGGAATGTTTGGTTCGCGTCCACAGCATTCGCCTGCGCTTTACCTTTGCCCCGTGGGACGAAGTTTTGATTGCTCGCATTCGGCGTCTGCTGGCCTCTTTCCGCCTTCTTCCTTTTGAGGAATCGTTCGGCTTGTTCCCCGTGCACCTTTAAGTCTTTCCACGTCTTGGACGGTGCTGTTCCCATCGCTTTCAGTACGTCCAATTAGAGATTGTTATGGCAGGTCTGGAGAATAAACTCCTCAGTTATCGGATCCCAGCAATTTATTACCTTATTTCGGAACCGTTTGACGAAATTGTCCACCGTCTCCCTATCCTTCTATTTCTCATCCAACAGCGACCCGATGGATATCTCGGTGTCGTCGTCGAAGAAATTGGTGAGGAACATGGTTTCCATGTCATCCCAGCTGTTAACGCTCCCTGGTTTGAGACGACGGTACCAATCGAAGGTCGCTTCACGAAGGGTGCCAACGAATGACCAAACCATCAGGGGCTCGTTACCAGAAATAACCCCCAGGTGGGACTTGAAGTAGATCAGGTGCTGAGTGGGTGAACCCTTCCCGTCGAACGGCGTAAAGTTTATGAGACTGAACTTCGACGGATACGGGATTGACTCCCACTTCCTTAGGTACGGACATGGTATACCCGTCTTTTTTACCTCTTGAGCGGAAATTAAAGTGTTGATCTTACTCTCGAGGTCCTTTATCTTCTCATTATCACCAACATCTTCGTTCAGGTGATTTTGAGGAGGGACGATGGTGTTACCACCATCGTTTTCGGGATGGTCGGCATTACGATCTTCATCCCTATCCGTGTTGCTGTCTACTTGGTTATTGCGACGACTTGATTCACCTTGGCGATTCATTAGTGCTTGGATGTGCTTGTCATGCATCTCCCTCATTTGTTGCATGGCCATCTGCATCTCGAACTGAAAATTCTCCTTTTGCTTGGCCATAGCCTCTTTAAGCATCTGGGCCACTTGTTCCGCACTGATCATGAATGCCTCACGGGGTCATCCCACGCTAGAAACTGTATTATCAGAAGCCATTACAGAGGCAGCGTCCGACACTTCATCATCTGAGGGTAATCCCCTCTGTACTTTGCTGTAATTGGATCGTCTGATAGTTCCGGACCGCAAACGAGTCATTCATTGCGATGCCCCGGGAACGGCATATGACGACGTCCCCCTACTAGTCATATTGATAGTGACTGCCGGGATTTCATCGGCTGGAGGCACCGATGTTCTTCTGCGGAAGCGCCTACCTAGGTTTTGGCATTTTAGTGCCGATCCTATCAAAACCGACACTTTCTCGGAGCCATTTTGGTGTAGTTACACTCTGACAATACTGCCTTGATCAGTTTTGAGCACAAACAAGGCGTGTTTGATTCTAGGGCATTCCTCTTTTGGGATCTATTCGTACCCCCAGCATGATAGTACAACTCATCGGCATGAATGCCGGAGCAGCCTATCGTGTGTTGGCACGACTTCTCAGGTATGACGTCATCATCGTCAGATGAGAACGTCTCCTTCTGGGGATGAATAGGACTTTCAAAAGTCACTCGCCGCGACGTACGCCTTCGAGAGTGTGAATTTTGGACGGGCTCTTGAACTTCGATTCGTAGCCCAGTGCTAGCAGCTGCAGAATTCTTCCTATCTTGGTTGAGGAGGGTGCGACCCCCTACATTGAGAGTGACCCGGGGTTTCCTCAACGGGCCCAAGCGTTCTTTGATTGGAATTTTACCTCGATCATCTTGTAACGGGCCGAGGTGTTCCAACACCGTCTTCTTGCTTCGGGATGAGCTAGCGGGCTCAACCGAAGCGGGAGTAGAGTCTGACGGTAATTTGAGGGCTATCACCGGAAGTGGAATTGGTCGTGAGGCGACCTTTCTTTGATTCAGATCAGCTTGAGGCGGCTGATCCTTGATCGAAGCTTCGGCCTTTGCATGAACCATTGCTCCGGGTTTTGGCCTCAAACTCGGCGTGTCTTCGGTGGCTTTTTGGCCACTTCTTCTTTCTTCATTATCCGGGCCTCTCAGACGAGAGCTCGTGCGTGCGCAAGGAGTGCGCGACGTTTTCGGATGCGCTCTTCAAGCGTTGAATGATTCCGTTTGACTCGGACCCATTCACTTGTTGACGGCTTGAAAGAGCCGTTAGCTGCTTGATTTAGAGGCTTTTTGCCTCTTCTGGATCTAAGATCCGCCTCATAGCGAATCACATCCACTGATTCCATAGCCTTGGCGAATCGACGCGCCTGGCTTTGTCGTCTTCGTTGGCGGGCTCTCTTGGAAAGAAACGGCACGCCATCATGGGTCATCTCCTCCGCAGAGGAGTTTAGATCTACAGATCTGGCCATCTCGGATCTTGGGGTAAGTCTTTGCTTCACGCAACTTTGGCGGCGGGATCGAAATCCTGGCAGGATTCGAGGTCGAGGACCAACGGATCCTCCTTGCAGCAGAGATCTTCCTGGATTTACGGGGAGAGGAAGATCGGGATGAGGACGAAAGATACTCCTCGAACTTCTGCTGGTCAAACTCATATTCGACCTCTTCTTTGACCGGGATCATGATCCGCGGTTGCGGCATGACGATCTCAGATTTGAGATCGTTGGCTCCCACTGTGGTCGCCAGCTTGTTCGCGGGGAAAGTTGGTTCCTTGATTTTCATTGCCGATGAATTCATTACACCTTTATGGGTTACAAATAAATTTAAAAATAAAAAGATCAACTTTTTATAAGGCTGATTACAACAAAAATCAAATAAAGATTATAATTTTATCTCCCTAAACAAATGCGGGATCCGTTTATCGGCTCCTCGCTTGCGTGGATGTCTTTGCCTGTGCCGGGGACTTCTTTTCTATCCGTGGACCGCCGCGTGATCGTGATTCGAAGAAAGATCTACATGGTAGAAAGGGGTTATTTCATGAAGGAAATAATAGCCCAAGCGAATGAAATCGACTAAGCGAGATCAAAGCTCTTCTCGAGATCAAAACAAAATTTAATCTCAAGAAAACACGTGTAGATCTGAGATCCGATCTCTCAAACTTTTTCCTAAGGGGATTATCTCATGAAGGAGGATAATAGCCACGGGGATTATCTCATGAAGGAGGATAATAGCCCTGTAGAGTTCACCGAGATCTGGATCTGGTGTCGAAGAAGATTGGTCGTCGCTCCCAAGTTTAGATCTGAGGTGAGAAGGCAATTTGACAGAACTTCGGCTTCTCAAAAATTTTCAGATCCTCTCAAATGAACCCCCTCCCTTTTATTTATAGCCTTGAAAGCGGATAGCGGGTCGAAACTATGCAAAAAGGCACACCGAGACACCTATGTGTCTCGGCCTTGGCGAACACCGGTGGTGTCTCGACCTTGGCCGGCGCCATGTGGCTTTCGCTTCTTTTGGATCCGAGTTGATTCGCTTGTTTCGAGCTTGATTTGATTCGACCGGTAGAATTTATTCCATCGGCTTGCAGCGATTAAATTAAACTTTATCGGTTTAGACGTTTCATCGACTCGGTTTATTGACTTGGAAGCTTCATCGACTTGCTTCGCTGACCTGAACGCCTCGTCGACTCGCTTCATTGACTTGGACGCGTCGTTGACTCACTTTATGTGTTTCGTCGCGGTCACTTATCATTACGTGGTCGGATAGCTCATTGTAAGCATTAAAAAATGCTAAGAGACAAAAGAGGAGGTTCGCCCTGGCAGCGAAGCTTGACATTCATATGAGGTTCGCCCACCCAGTGAATCTCGATGTTCAACCGAGGTTCACCTACAGTTGTGAATCTCGACTTTCAACCGAGGCTCGATGTTCAACCGAGGTTCACCTACAGTTGTGAATCTCGACTTTCAACCGAGGCTCGATGATCAACCGAGGTTCACCTACAGTTGTGAATCTCGACTTTCAACCGAGGCTCGATATTCAACCGAGGTTCACCTACAGCAGTGAATCTCGATATTCAACCGAGGATCTCGATATTCAACCGAGGTTCACCTACAGCAGTGAATCTCGACATTCAACCGAGGTTCACCTACAACAGTGAATCCCGGTATGCAACTGAGGTTCACCTACAGCAGTGAATCTCGATGTTCATATGAGGTTCGCCTACAACAGTGAAGCTCGACCATCATCTGAGATTCTCCTATGTGGTGAAGCTCGGCTCATCCATACTTAGCCAAAACACCCACGTCGACCATGTTCCCACGACTTTAACCCATTAGCAGCTGATAATGGGGAGCCACATTCCCACGATGGGGGTGGTCAGTTACACGCCTAAAACCTTATAAATAGCCCTGCGTAGCTATGAAAGGGTACGCACGCACGGAGAGAGAGACTTAGACGCAGAAGCTAAGATCATTCAACAATCTCAAGATCATCAGCAACCTTGTTCTGATCGTCAACGGGAAGCAATTTCGACGTGAGCATCGAGAGAAGCATCCTTCCGCTATCAAGAACCCACATAACAAAAGAGAAGTCAAATCAATCTTCTCTTCCTCTATAATCGAGAGAGTGTGATTGTAATCTTTTTTCAAAGTCAATCAAACAAAACTTTTTTGACCCTACAGAAGATGGCGACCACAGTGGGAGCAGCCGTTCTTTCCGATGAACTGGTGGTAGCGCAATCAGACAAGATTGCAATTGGAACCGAGGTTCAAACCTTGGTTATTGAGTTCGATCAAAGTAAGTATGAGGAATTCCTCCGGGCATCGAGCCCCGTGGAAGACACGCAAGTGTCGCCGAAGTCTCAGATGAGACTTCAGCCTCGCGGCCACGAATCCTCGAGCAAACCTCGAGAGCCGCTTCGCTCTCAAAGATGAGGCTCCAAAGTTAGCCAACAGGCTAAGAAGTGGGTTGTTAAGCAGCCTAAACCAACTCCAGAGGCCACCACCAAGTTTTGGCTTCTTCCAACAGCCTCGGTCACTGATGAAGGCGTGTCCTTCTAACGGTCCACTCTCAAGACGCAAATAACGGGCGATGAACCAAGCTCGCCAAAGGCTCTAGCTTCGGTCTCGCTCGATGGATTCCACTATCGCCCAAAGGTCGTTAAACAAGCCGAGGGTTGTACCGATGAGGAACATAATGAACCTCATCTTCGCATTCTGGCAACTAACCTCACCTTCAACTAGGGGTTCATTTGAGGCAAGAGCGCCCCACAACAAACCTCGCTTTCAACACGGTTCCTTGAAACAGACTAACCTCGCCCGCATAATGAGCCTCGCCGCCGTAATCGGTCAGGAGACGACTCGCCAAGCTCGCCAACCTCTATTCGAGGGTCTTCGCCATGGGTTCGATTTTCCGAATCAACTGGGGGTACCCCCACGTTTGATCTCCGTGATTATCTAACACGAAAGCGTGATATGGATTAAATGCAGCCACGCTGCTGTTGTGAGAAGCTCGTCACTGCGATGTTTGCTCATTGCCCTTCGGTACACAAGCCGACGGTCTTCGAACGACTATCTGAACCATTAACTAGGCGAAAGCGATTTCGTCACCAGAGACAGACGCCACGCAATGGTCATTCCCCCGGAGTGACTATCAATATGGTTGGGAGAAGCAGAAGCAAAACCCCAACAGATAGTCCTGAATCATCTGACCCTGAATATTCCCCAGGATTATGAGGGGCGTTAACTGATAGTCAAGGCATTTACCGACGCACTCAGATTCGCATCGAGCAAAGAATTCCTTTGACTACCGACAAGTGAGTGGCGGTACCCATGAAGAATCCGAGAACTCCGATGGCCACATCTCAACCTTCAAACACCGATCTAAGTGATCGCCGGCCCTCATGGTCGATAAAGAGGAAGAGATGGCAAAGAAGATCGAAGAGCAACAAGCTCTTATTTTTGCACAACAAGAGTCTATCGACGCTTTAGAAGTAATGATGGAGAAGCTCGTCGGCAAGAAGAAAGTAGACGAGGGAGGTTCCAAATCAAAGCATGAAGGTTATGAAGAAGATCGGATGTCCACTCGGGTCATCCAAGTAGAGTCGAACCCACGCACAAAAGAGCGAGATCATAAGTTACATGATTTCCAAAAGCAGCCTTGATGCCCTCAAACCCAAGGGCGCTTAAGGAGCCGGGGTGACTGCACCATATCCTCGCTGAGGGGATAATGTCCCATATCCTCCAAAATTCAAGCCGCCAATCTAGTGCAATTTGATGGGAAAAGCTCTCCATCACAACATATTTATTACTTCCAAGCACAAATCGGCATATAATGTAATGATCCTATCATGACCCGATTGTTCATTAGCACTCTTAAGGGAGTTGCTTTTGAGTGGTTTCGAAGGTTGGAGCCTGGTTCTATTCACTCTTGGAGAGATTTGGAAAAGCATTTTATGGCCCGATTCTTCGATGACGACACTAAAGTGTCTATGGCCACTTTGCTGGCCGAGAAGCAAAAGACAGAGTCCACAAGACTTTTGTCAAAGGTTCCGAACCAGCCATTGCACTCCCGACCAAGTCTCGAAGTTTACATTCATCGAGATGTGCGAGCCAACCTCTCGATCAACATACTCAAGATGGGTGCAGTTGAAGCACACTTTGGAGAGACTTGGTGAGGCAAGGCGAACAGGTTGAAAACATGCTTAAGAGGATAGAGGCAGAAGAACCTCAGGACTATCGTCCTAAAAAAGGGGGTAATCAGAGCAATTTTACGCCTCAAAAATAATCGAAGGGGAAGGAGACGCTAGCTGTGGAGACTCAACCTACTTCAAGGCCTTTTAAGCAGAAGCCGAATGCCTCCGATAGTCGTCCTATGAAGAAGTATGATTTCAAGGATGATCAGGTTGTCCCGATTTTCAAGACTTTGCTCAAGATGAACAAGATCACACTTTCGGAAATAAAAAAGCCGGAGGAAGCTTCAAGGACGGATGATCCAAAATATTGCATGTACCATCGAATGGTGCATCATCCGACGGGAGCATGTTACATTTTGAAAGACAAGATCCAAGTCTTGTTAGAAGCAGGTGTTATGACCCTTCGGGAGGATCAGAAGAAAGTGTCTGCAAATATGGTCGCTCTCCAATTTGGTGATTTTGCGGAATTTCAAGTGCAAGATGGCGTGAAGCCGATCCCTCAGGCAGAGGCCAGAATCATGAACTTCGACCTCCAACAACGGGAGGCGCAAGGTATGGTCCCTTACACTACGCCGAAAGGCAAAATTATGTGGGTTCATCCCGACTGCTATCGATGAGCAATGGACCTCTTCTAAGTCCAAAAGGAAAGCTTGTAATACCATCTCCTCACTGCATCGAAGAGGAGCAAGTCGCCCTAGTCGCACAACCTGCACAAGCGTTGGGCACCCGAGGAGGGAAAGAGTATTTAAGGGAATACTCCGAGGCGACACCCGACGTATCAGCAAAAGCACTAGCCGGTGAACCCAGGACAAAAGAGATCTGCTACAATAAAACGCTCAGAAAGGATACGCCCAAAACTTCGAAGGCCCCTTTCCAGTTCGATGTTCTAGCGTAGCTCTCCAACATCCCGGCAAGAATCACATTATTCAAACTTTTGCGATTGTCTCAATCGACTAGAGAAGCTCTGCGAGAAGCATTGGCGAATAGCGAAACTTTCCTCACTTATTTCCCGGAGAATTCAACGGAGATTTGCACCCAATGCTACCAAGTCTTCAACGGACCAATACCTTGCATCACCTTCTCATCGGAAGACATGCAAGTGAAGAACCCGAAGCATGATAGACCCCTTTATTTTACTGGCTATATCGGCTCTCTCCGAATCAATCGGGTTCAAGTTGACCCGGGGTCTGTGTTGAGTATCATTCCCTTAAGAATTATACAACATCTGGGAATACCGCTTCATCGCTTGGCAGCAACGGGGACCACCATTTATGGTTTCAATGCCACCAATTCCCGTCCCTTGGGCAAGATCAAACTCAAATGCTAAATAGGAGACTTGAAGACAGACATTACCTGCTATGTCATCGATGCAGATACATCTTATAATCTGCTCTTGGGTCGGCCCTGGATCCATGAAAACTTGATCGTTCCATCTACATTGCATCAATGCATGAAGTATGTGGATGAGGAAGGGACTGTTAAAATATTGGTCGCGGAAAGGCAACCATTCAAGGGCGTGGAGAATTATTTTAATGATTCTGTCCATTACCTTGAGGAAGGCCAAACCGGAGAACCACAGATCAAAGACTCTGACAGTGGAAATGAAGCTGATACAGAGTCCGAACAAACAGTTATCTTTAATGATGTAAAACCCTTTGTAATCGATCTGAATGAGCCAGATGGCGACGTAGTTATCTTCAATAATAATTATGATTTAGCTTACGCATCGGGTGTTAAAAGTCATACTGACTTGATGTCAGAAATTCTTCCACAGTTGTATGCTGAACCCGCATTGCACATGCCAATTCAGTCATCGTTTATGACGAGCCAACGGTACTCTAATTCTTCACAAGCGGTTTTTGTGATACCGGCCAAGAATAATGATCAGAAAGACATTATCTTTGGACAGGTCAATAAGCCATGGCAAACTGAGTTAGAACAACCCAAAGCGAAGGAAAAGGAACCCCAATTCTCATATTTCTCGCCAACGGCGCAAAATTTGATGAAGAAAATGGGGTATGATTTCCTTCACAAAGAAGGCTTAAACTACGGGAAAGGTATCAAGACACCAACCGACCGCTTATGTCCCTAAGGCCCGATGATTATTATCATAAAACTCGTAAAGGGTTGGGATATGAATCGCCACCATACTCATGGCATGTCACGACTGAGGGCGATTCAGATCACTCATCTTCTGAAACAGTTTCCTGGGATTCCGACGTCAGTATAGGACATGAATTCAGGTCCCTTATGGCCAATATGACCTTGGCCAGTCCAATTGAGATTCAAGAAGATGATCTCTTGCCACTATACGAGGATCCGCTAAGTCAACAACTTGGAATGCAATGGGAACATCGTTTTGAACAACGAACCGCCATCGATGACAAAATAGTCCAAGTCAATATGGGGGATGAAGCCAATCCAAAACCCATATTCATAAGCTGATAGTTTGACCGCTAAAGAAAAGGAGAGCCTTATTGCTTTGGTACGGGAATACATCGATGTCTTCGTATAGAATTATGAAGATATGCCCGGCTTAGACCCTCAAGTGGCTATGCACCGCCTTAATATCAAGCCGTGCTAAGCTCGCCAAACAAAGAATAACGCCGATTTTCCCCTTAGGTCATGAAGGCCATCGAAAGAAATTGAAAAACTAATCAAAGCGGGGTTCATTCGGAAGTGCAACACCTCGACGGGTAGCCAATATAGTACCCGCTTTGAAGAAAATGGACATCCGACCGCAAGGCCGACACGAGATTTAAATTTAGTATGTCCGAAAGATGATTTTCCTCTACCAATCACGGATCTTATTATCGACAACACATGTGGATTTGAAAGGATGTCTTTTATGGATGGCTTTTCGTGGTACAATCGATCAAAATGCATCCCGATGATGAAAAGCACATCGCCTCAACACCGCCGAATATACCGCTATACGCCATGCCTTCGATTTGAAAACGCGAGGGCTACATACCAACAGAAGATGACCACTATTTTCCGAAAACATTTACGAAAAATAGTGGAATGCTACGTAGACGATTTAGTAGTTAAAAGTCGTCACAAAGGTGATCACTTACATGACTTGAAGACAACATTTGAGATAATGCGGGCACATCAGTTGAAGATGAACCCAACCAAGTCTTTCCTGGGGATGTCAAGTGGTAAATTCCTAGGGTTCGTGGTCACAGCAGATGGTATACGTCTTGACCCGGACAAAGTCAAAGCTATACAGGAACTTCCACCTCCTAGAAGTCTCAGAGAGCTTCGGGGTCTCCAAGGGCGTTTGGCTTACATTCGCAGGTTCATTTCCAACTTATCAGGAAAATGCCGGCCATTTTCGAAACTCATGAAGAAAGGGGTATCCTTTGTTTGGGATAAAGAGTGCCAAGAAGCATTCGAAGAGATCAAAACATATCTTTCCAATCCCCCTGTGCTAGTTGCGCCTAAATCAGGAAAACCCTTTTTGATTTATATCTGCACTACGGAGTATGCGCTGCGTGATCTCTTAGCCAAGACGACCATACAATGGCCACTTAACAGCGGTCTATTACCCGTAACTCGTCGGGCTGAATATCGATACCCCCCCCATTCAGAAGGAATGTTTAGCTTTGGTCTTTACCATCCAAAAGATGCGGCACTATCTAGTGGGGCAGACCATACACGTCATCTCTAAAATCGATCCTATACGGGTATTCATGACCCAGCCTGACACATTGAATGGTCGAATGGCTAGATGGGCACTTTTACTATCTCAATATGATATTCACTTCAAACCTCAGAAGGCAATGAAGGGTCAAGGCGTAATGCGATCTTATGGCTAACCATCCATTGAAAGAAAAATCAAATTATATCGTGACATGCCCGATGAACCTTATGAAGCTAATCCGTGTCCGAGGAACAAGTATGGCAGCTTGTTCTTTGACTGAGCCAGAGCAACTCTAGCGCCCCGTTGTAGCCGGGCGGGGTGGTATTAGTATCTCCACAGAACCATGTGGTGCCACGAGCGGTGTCGTTATCAGAACCATGTACCAATAACGTAGCAGAGTACAATGCGTTATTGATTGGTCTCGACATAGCCAAACAATTAAACGTGAGACACCTGGAAGCATTTGGGGATTCACAGCTAATCGTGAAACAAGTAAGGGGAGAGTATGAAGTCAGACACGAAGACCTTGTAGCTCACCATGCAGCAGCCGTGACTTTAGCTGACTCGTTCGAAAGTTTCTACATTGATCATGTACCCCGTCTACAGAACACTTATGCCGATGCATTGGCATCACTCGCAGCTACACTAGCCTTGCCTGAGAACGCTACTCAGCAGATTGTCGTGTGTAGTAGATAATTATTCCGACCAAAATATGACATGCATCCAAGCCGAGGACAATCCTAAGTAACTTGAAGCACGAGATTGGCGGTTCCGATCATCGACTATGTCCCGCACGATATTGCCCAAGACACAAAGAAAGAGAGTCTATTCGCCGCGAAGCATCAAGGTTTTACTACGACTCCCAATTACGCACTCTATATAGAAGATCATATGACAAAGCACGCTTCGATGTTTGTCAATTAAGGAAGCTGAGCAAGTCTTGAAAGAAGCTCATGATGGCATCTGTGGAGCACACCAGCCTGGACCTAAGTTATGGGACCGATTGCGTAGACTTGGCTATTATTGACCAACAATGGTAAAAGACGCCGTGGCTTACGCTAAACGGTGCCATGCATGCCAAATACATGCTAACTACCTTCATCAACCGAACACTTGCATCCTACTGCCACGTCCTGGCCATTTGAAACATGGGGAATAGATATTGTTGGTCCAATTTCTCTGCCTTCTTCAAAAGGACATCGCTTTATATTGGCGATAATTGATTATTTCTCAAAGTGGGCCGAAGCTATTCCATTGAGATTGGTCAAGACAAGTGATGTGATCAAATTTATTAAACATTATGTCATATACCGATATGGTGTGCCGAGGCAGATTGTCCACGACAATGGTCCACAATTTGTCAGTCATGCCTTCACGTGATTCTGCGATAAATTCCGAATCCGGAATTTAGCATCAACAGCTTACTACCCAGCTGCGAACGGACAAGCTGAAGCTTTTAATAAAACGATCATCAAGATCCTTACTAAGGTGGTCTCTTCAAACAAAAGGATTGGAATGACAAGTCAAGTAAAGTTTGTGGGCTTACCGCACAACGGTTCGCACAATCGACGTACTACCCCATATTCTCTCGGTTTATGGTCGCGAGGCTATTTTACCGCTGGAAATTCAAATCCCATCGCTACTTAATAGCATTAACCACGGAATGACGATCAAGAAAGTCATCACGACGCCTTGAGGAACTTGAAATGTTGGACTAAAAGTTTACTACGTGCTCAACAACATATCGAGTTTTACCAGGTCCGGATTTCCAAAGCATTTGACAAGAAAGTCAGATGTCGCATTTTTAAGGAAGGCGACCTCGTTCTTGCTGTCCGACGCCCAATGATTTTGAATTCCAAAAAGAAGGGAAAATTCGAACCAAAATGGGAAGGACCATTCGTGGTGGAGTTTGTTTACTCGAATGGAGCATACCGCCTAACCAATCAAGAAGGCGACAAACTCATGATGCCCATTAACGGTAAGTTTCTGAAGAAATATTACCCTTAGCCTTTTTTCAGTTCTACAAGATAGTAGCTTCAGCTTGCATAATTCACTCATCAATCCTCTGCAATAGGACGGTGGGATTACAAAATGTTGTCACGTTAAAAGTTACCTCTGTGTTATATAGTGTTCTACCATGCGAAGAACATCACCCGTATCTAATTATCGGTGAGAATAATCTCCATGTGTTGACTCATTATCTTATCATTTCTGAGTATTGGCCTACCAAGCGATGTGCCAATATGTCATCTTTTCGATGTTCGTCATTTCTCATAAATGACGTCCATTGTCTGATATTGACCTACCAAGTGATGTGTCAATATTCCATCTTTTCGATGTTCGCCATTTCCCATAAATGACGTCCATTGTCTGATATTGACCTACCAAGTGATGTGTCAATATTCCATCTTTTCGATATTCACCATTTCTCATAAATGACGTCCATTGTCCGATATTGGCCTACCAAGTGATGTGCCAATATTTTATCTTTTCGATGCTCGTCATTTCTCATAAATGACATTCATAGGCTAATATTGGCCTACCAAGCGATGCGCCAATATTTTACCTTTTCGATGTTCGTCATTTCTCATAAATGACGCCCATTGTCCGATATTGACCTACCAAGTGATGTGCCAATATTTTATCTTTTCGATGCTCGCCATTTCTCATAAATGACGCCCATTGTCCGATATTGGCCTACCAAGTGATGTGTCAATATTCCATCTTTTGATATTCACTATTTCTCATAAATGGCGTCCATTGTCGATATTGACCTACCAAGTGATGTGCCAATATTTTATCTTTTCGATGCTCGTCATTTCTCATAAATGACGCCCATTGTCCGATATTGGCCTACCAAGTGATGTGCCAATATGTCATCTTTTCGATGTTCGTCATTTCTCATAAATGGCGTCCATTGTCGATATTGACCTACCAAGTGATGTGTCAATATTCCATCTTTTGATATTCACTATTTCTCATAAATGACGCCCATTGTCCGATATTGGCCTACCAAGTGATGTGTCAATATTCCATCTTTTGATATTCACTATTTCTCATAAATGGCGTCCATTGTCGATATTGACCTACCAAGTGATGTGTCAATATTCCATCTTTTGATATTCACTATTTCTCATAAATGACATTCATAGGCTAATATTGGCCTACCAAGCGATGTGCCAATATTTTATCTTTTCGATGCTCGTCATTTCTCATAAATGACATTCATAGGCTAATATTGGCCTACCAAGTGATGTGCCAATATTTTATCTTTTCGATGCTCGTCATTTCTCATAAATGACGCCCATTGTCCGATATTGACCTACCAAGTGATGTGTCAATATTCCATCTTTTCGATGTTAGCCATTTCCCATAATGGCGTCCATTGTCCGATATTGGCCTACCAAGCGATGTGCCAATATGTCATCTTTTCGATGTTCGTCATTTCTCATAAATGACGCCCATTGTCCGATATTGGCCTACCAAGTGATGTGTCAATATTCCATCTTTTCGATATTCACCATTTCTCATAAATGACGCCCATTGTCCGATATTGGCCTACCAAGCGATGTGCCAATATGTCATCTTTTCGATGTTAGCCATTTCCCATAATGGCGTCCATTGTCCGATATTGGCCTACCAAGCGATGTGCCAATATGTCATCTTTTCGATGTTCGTCATTTCTCATAAATGGCGTCCATTGTCCGATATTGACCTACCAAGTGATGTGTCAATATTCCATCTTTTCGATGTTCGTCATTTCTCATAAATGACGCCCATTGTCCGATATTGACCTACCAAGTGATGTGTCAATATTCCATCTTTTCGATGTTAGCCATTTCCCATAATGGCGTCCATTGTCCGATATTGGCCTACCAAGCGATGTGCCAATATGTCATCTTTTCGATGTTCGCCATTTCTCATAAATGGCGTCCATTGTCCGATATTGGCCTACCAAGCGATGTGCCAATATGTCATCTTTTCGATGTTCGTCATTTCTCATAAATGGCGTCCATTGTCGATATTGACCTACCAAGTGATGTGCCAATATGTCATCTTTTCGATGTTAGCCATTTCCCATAATGGCGTCCATTGTCCGATATTGGCCTACCAAGCGATGTGCCAATATGTCATCTTTTCGATGTTCGTCATTTCTCATAAATGGCGTCCATTGTCCGATATTGGCCTACCAAGTGATGTGCCAATATTTTATCTTTTCGATGCTCGTCATTTCTCATAAATGACATTCATAGGCTAATATTGGCCTACCAAGTGATGTGCCAATATGTCATCTTTTCGATGTTAGCCATTTCCCATAATGGCGTCCATTGTCCGATATTGGCCTACCAAGCGATGTGCCAATATGTCATCTTTTCGATGTTCGTCATTTCTCATAAATGACGCCCATTGTCCGATATTGGCCTACCAAGCGATGTGCCAATATGTCATCTTTTCGATGTTAGCCATTTCCCATAATGGCGTCCATTGTCGATATTGACCTACCAAGTGATGTGCCAATATGTCATCTTTTCGATGTTCGCCATTTCTCATAAATGACATTCATAGGCTAATATTGGCCTACCAAGTGATGTGTCAATATTCCATCTTTTCGATGTTAGCCATTTCCCATAATGGCGTCCATTGTCCGATATTGGCCTACCAAGCGATGTGCCAATATTTTATCTTTTCGATGCTCGCCATTTCTCATAAATGACGCCCATTGTCCGATATTGGCCTACCAAGTGATGTGTCAATATTCCATCTTTTGATATTCACTATCCGCCGCTAGCTTGGCCTCGATATCGATGAGCGCAAATCAGGAGTCAACCAGAGTCGCTGGTTACGCCGATGTCCGCAATCCTCTTGTTTTCATTAAATATAGTTGCGGTCATTTCCCCGAGCTGGTGAACCGCCTGCTTCTTCTCAAGTATTTGACGCTGGAGCTCAAATTGGGAATCATCCCTTTGCCTTATAAGCTGCATGGCACGATCTTCAATCTTGGAATGAAGGGGCTGATCGCGCTGACTTTGCCATTTGTTGAAGAGGGCCTCACCGCACTGACGCAGCGGTAGGGCAATGTAGCCGTAGCATTGGTCAAGCTCTGCATCACATTCAGGAGAGGTTCCAATACAGCCTTGATCCCGGCAAAATCCCCACCACGCTCCAACACTTGAGTAGGAGATTCTTTTAGGATGGTGAGGAAATTATTGCAAATCATAGATACCCCGTATTCTTTTGACAAGTCAAAAGAAGAGGGAGTAGCAGTAGAAGGACTTGACCCCAACGAACAAACCGATGCCGGATGGGCGGAACTTCAATTGAGGGGGTGGTGATGACAGTCAAAGCAAGCAAAGTGTCAGGCACAATCGCGGCAGGGATCACCGTATCATCATCTTGAGTCCTGGTTTCGACTCAGAAACAGTAGTGGCCGCCGAGGACATTTCAGCATGGACCGGAGCACTTTCGATGACGCCAGCCAGCCGTATTCGCACCGGGTGGCAGGACCAATCGAGCCTCTTGCCGCACTGGCTGGCCAAACGTTTGGTCCGTGGAGGCCCTGGTCTTTTGGATCCTCGGACTATTGGCATCGAAACTTCGCTGTCTCCAGTTTGTTCTTTTTGATAAATTTTTTTTTTTTGAGATGAAAAGAATTAGACAAAGTGATAATCTAAAGGATTATGACAAGTCAAAATTATCATACCAGTAGACCCTGGAACGGAAATGGTCTCCTCGGGTATAACGCCAGCAGGTCGACTAGGCGAATCATGACTTTCGAGAAATTCCCGTGGAGGAGGCTCCGAAGGTTCGTCTGTGGGAACGAAATGTCCGGGTGCCTCAGATGCAGATGCGACCCTAGTAGTGTCCTCAGCGCCGGTAGCAAAGGGAATGTTACTGCCATATTCGTTCAATCTAGAGGGGCTTGGGAACACGCTGTCATCTAGAGCCTCGTCTATCTCCGTCTGGGTTTTGTGAGGGCTAGATTGGCGTGATGTGTCCGCGCCAACCTTCGTCGGGGGTTCAGCAACTCCAGCATCCTTCTCGGCATGCAAGAACTCCTTCAGTCCTGGCATGCGACTCTTAGTTGAGCTCTGTCCTTCTTTATAACGGCGCCGAATCAATCGTAGCCCAGAGGAATTGATGTTGAAGCCTGGAATTGCCGCGTTTGCTATACAGTGCCATTTACAGTAGGCAAAAGTCACCCGGGGTTGCGGATCCCGCTGTGGAAGTGAAAAACGAACACCCGTGCCACCCGCAACAGTCCAATGCCAGGCCCGGGCGCCAATAGTCAGGCCGCAGCCATAAGATTGTAACTGAGTGTTGGGGTTACCTATATACAGTTGATCATACCCGAATTGATGGGCAAAACGACATGGTAGGTAAGGTTCTACCACACACACTGGACCAAAGCGGTAAATAAAATACCCCGGGCGGATGTTCAAGAGCCACAAGAAACAGCCCAATGACAAAGTGGTATAACCCTGGGCGTCGGATTCATCCACCATAGTCTGCCCGTAGCTAGCCCCAGAGAAGCGGGGAAAGCACCGGTTGAAAGAATAAGTCTTATAATCCCGGAGAGCACGCCGCACAGAGACCATGTAGTGTCTGCTCCACTCCGAGTTTTCCAGTCTTTGGACAAAAGGGGTAATTTGTCCATCAACCTGTGTAGAAGGTGCACTCATAAGCGTAGGGCAATGCATGACAAACCATGCCATAAGGTAGGCATAAGGCAGCTCTACTCTAGGGTTCTCAGTGCCTTGATTGAAAGCTTTGCAAAGACACCGTAATCCCCAATGAAGGCGGGCGATCATAGCAGGAAGGAGAGCATATTGACGGCCGTGAGCTAGGCAAACAGCTGGAAAAATCACATCAACAGACAGTGCATCAAAACTGCCGCTAGGGACTACAACATGTTTCAGCCACAGCATGAGATAACCTGCTAACGCCGCTTTCGAAGAAATGGGTTCCCCGGCCTGATAGATATAGGTATCAAAGGTCATGCCCGCTGGAAAACCCTGCTCATCTGTGGAGGGTACATAGGAAAGCGGGAGGTTACTAAGCACTAGCTTCGATAAAGGGCCTGCTTCAAGAGGGTCTAAAGGGAATACAAGATCCTTTTTATTGTCCAAACCAGTGAAAAGATAATGGGCCCAAGTGCTGTGGCTGACAGTCTTTTCACCTTTCTTATCTGCACGGCCTTGGGAGCACGCACAAATATGGTAATGACACATTAACTCCCAGTAAGTCTCAACGACTTGGGGGTAATTTTTCTCTAACCTTACCAGCTCTCTGTGGCTTGGGATATACTCCTCATAAGGATACCGGCCGTACGGTAGTCCCGAAACCTCAGCCATCTCATGCAAAGTGACGCCTAACTCACCGTCAGGAGTGAAGAATGTGCGGGTATCAGGATTGTATAACTCCAGGATGCCAAAGAATTGGTGAGAGTTGGTCTTCAGGCCAAATTGAGTCGCCCTGATCGGTGCATAGAGTCCGATCCTCTGAAGATCTTCGAGATGGTTCTTGAGAATATATTCGTGACACGCTGCCACCATTGAGAAGAACTCCAACGACCAGCCAGAGTCCTCAAATCTTTGGCAGAAATTGACGCAGAAGCTGAAAAGTCCGACAAAAGTATTGGCTTCAACAAATGACTCGCCAACGGAAAATCCTTTTGAAATGATCCCGATGCCGCTGATGTAATGGCCGTGGCGGTCTACTGCGCACCATCTCGAAAATGGCTACAAGTCACTCCATCTTGAGAAGGAGTTAAATCCCAAATCATCCGCCGGGAACGGGCGTTCGCAAATTAGTAAGTTAAACGCCACGCTCCATCACAGTGTGAACATAGGACGCTGGCCCACGACTCTAAGCCACCGCAAGGACCCAAATCAAGCAAGTCGGTGTCTTCAATCATCACCAACAAGAAAACAAGCTTGATGGGCGCCGCCCAGATTCCAAAGGGCATCCGCCACCAATCGCCTTAAAGTAGAGGCCAAAGCTCGAAAGCACCGAGAGCCTCGCTTCTATCTTCAATATAGGGCATCTCTAAGAGAGGAATAATAAACATCGTGGTCGGTATCTTGAGCACCGCTTGCGCCAAAAGCACTCCGATGTGGGGCGAGACGACGAGTGCTCAAGCGCACATAAGACAAAGGAGGTAAAATAAGTCAGTCCCGGTATTGAGTTATTACAAGGATTGAATTAGGGCTATTATGACAGCAATGCTAGTCAAACAGACGAGCCTCGCCAAATGACCCTCGCTTGACAAAAAAAAAAAAACGAGCCTCGCCAAACGAGCCTCGTTTGACAAAAAAAATGAGCTGCGTCAAGGGGAGTAACGTCGTCCAAAGAATTGAACTTCGCCAAATAGACGAACTTCGAGCTTTGCTAAATAGACGAACTTCGAGCTTCGCCAAATAGACAAATTTCGGACTTCGCTAGATAGATCTAATCTCGAAAGCAAACTCCGAAGCGGAGTTCGCATAAACCAAGTCTCGCAGAGTCGCCTCCAGGTGAATCTGGAGTTTCATTTGCCCAACAGCACGAGTGAACTGGGGGTTCATGGATCTCGTCAATGAAGATGGGGTTTTTCATTTTGTTTTTAGTCAAATGAGGCAAGCCTCATTGGAAATTGCCTACGCAGTTGGAAAGACGCCACCTTTCAGATGGGTTTCGTCTCAAGGGTGAGAATTGCTCCAGAAAACCAACCCTAAGGCGGTTAAAAATCAGATCTTCAAAGCTTTTACCTGAAAACCAACCCTAAGGCGGGTAAAGATCAGACCTTCAAATCTTTTACCTGAGAAAGGGGGCGGAATGGTGGAAGCTTCGACGGGCCCAGCAGTCTTCTTACCTTTGCCAGCGGAAGTCTTGGGGGCCATGGCTGAAGAATGTAAAAAATTTCAGGTGCAAACGAGAAGTTCAACAGCTTGGAGGAAATGAAAAGGAGGTGTCTTTCTAGGCCCTTCAATGCTATATATAGAGTTTGGAAGAAACGAAGTGACGGCCGAAACAAGCGGCTGAAATGACCTGCACAATCCCTAAGGCGAGATCTGCGGACAGGATTCACGGATATTAAGGGACGTTTGAGAGATATCAAATCTCTAGGCCGCCACGTGGACACAGACTTTAATAAGGATCAGTACGAAACGTCAAAATTCAAATAGTGCGGGGTTCATCGCTGCAACCTCACATTATAAGTTCGGACGAAGTTGATGAGCGAGCATCGTTCACAGTAATCAAGAAGATTCAAAGTATTTCAGACCCGGCACAACCTGATTCGAGTCTGAAAACTTTGAAGGGGGTTTTGTAAGCATTAAAAAATGCTAAGAGACAAAAGAGGAGGTTCGCCCTGGCAGCGAAGCTCGACATTCATATGAGGTTCGCCCACCCAGTGAATCTCGATGTTCAACCGAGGTTCACCTACAGTTGTGAATCTCGACTTTCAACCGAGGCTCGATGTTCAACCGAGGTTCACCTACAGCCAGAATCTCGACTTTCAACCGAGGCTCAATGATTAACCGAGGTTCACCTACAGCCAGAATCTCGACTTTCAACCGAGGCTCGATATTCAACCGAGGTTCACCTACGCAGTTGAATCTCGATGTTCAACCGAGGTTCACCTACGCAGTTGAATCTCGATGTTCAACCGAGGTTCACCTACAGCCAGAATCTCGACTTTCAACCGAGGCTCGATATTCAACCGAGGTTCACCTACGCAGTTGAATCTCGATGTTCATATGAGGTTCGCCCACCCGGTGAATCTCGATGTTCAACCGAGGTTCACCTACGCAGTTGAATCTCGATGTTCAACCGAGGTTCACCTACGCAGTTGAATCTCGATGTTCAACCGAGGTTCACCTACAGCCAGAATCTCGACTTTCAACCGAGGCTCGATGTTCAACCGAGGTTCACCTACGCAGTTGAATCTCGATGTTCAACCGAGGTTCACCTACGCAGTTGAATCTCGATGTTCAACCGAGGTTCACCTACAGCCAGAATCTCGACTTTCAACCGAGGCTCGATGTTCAACCGAGGTTCACCTACAGCCAGAATCTCGACTTTCAACCGAGGCTCGATGTTCAACCGAGGTTCACCTACGCAGTTGAATCTCGATGTTCAACCGAGGTTCACCTACAGCCAGAATCTCGACTTTCAACCGAGGCTCGATATTCAACCGAGGTTCACCTACAGCCAGAATCTCGACTTTCAACCGAGGCTCGATGTTCAACCGAGGTTCACCTACAGCCAGAATCTCGACTTTCAACCGAGGCTCGATATTCAACCGAGGTTCACCTACAGCCAGAATCTCGACTTTCAACCGAGGCTCGATATTCAACCGAGGTTCACCTACAGCCAGAATCTCGACTTTCAACCGAGGCTCGATATTCAACCGAGGTTCACCTACGCAGTTGAATCTCGATGTTCAACCGAGGTTCACCTACGATTGTGAATCTCGACTTTCAACCGAGGCTCGATATTCAACCGAGGTTCACCTACGCAGTTGAATCTCGATGTTCAACCGAGGTTCACCTACAGCCAGAATCTCGACTTTCAACCGAGGCTCGATGTTCAACCGAGGTTCACCTACGATTGTGAATCTCGACTTTCAACCGAGGCTCGATGTTCAACCGAGGTTCACCTACAGCCAGAATCTCGACTTTCAACCGAGGCTCGATGTTCAACCGAGGTTCACCTACGATTGTGAATCTCGACTTTCAACCGAGGCTCGATATTCAACCGAGGTTCACCTACGATTGTGAATCTCGACTTTCAACCGAGGCTCGATATTCAACCGAGGTTCACCTACGGTTGTGAATCTCGACTTTCAACCGAGGCTCGATGTTCAACCGAGGTTCACCTACGCAGTTGAATCTCGATGTTCAACCGAGGTTCACCTACGGTTGTGAATCTCGACTTTCAACCGAGGCTCGATGTTCAACCGAGGTTCACCTACAGCCAGAATCTCGACTTTCAACCGAGGCTCGATATTCAACCGAGGTTCACCTACGCAGTTGAATCTCGATGTTCAACCGAGGTTCACCTACAGCCAGAATCTCGACTTTCAACCGAGGCTCGATATTCAACCGAGGTTCACCTACGCAGTTGAATCTCGATGTTCAACCGAGGTTCACCTACGATTGTGAATCTCGACTTTCAACCGAGGCTCGATGTTCAACCGAGGTTCACCTACAGCCAGAATCTCGACTTTCAACCGAGGCTCGATATTCAACCGAGGTTCACCTACGCAGTTGAATCTCGATGTTCAACCGAGGTTCACCTACGATTGTGAATCTCGACTTTCAACCGAGGCAATTTCGGCGTGAGCATCGAGAGAAGCATCCTTCCGCTATCAAGAACCCACATAACAAAAGAGAAGTCAAATCAATCTTCTCTTCCTCTGTAATCGAGAGAGTGTGATTGTAATCTTTTTTCAAAGTCAATCAAACAAAACTTTTTCGACCCTACACTCGTCGCTTGTCAACTCATTATCACGAGCTAGGCTTGGGGGCTTATAGGCAATTTTCGACGCCTACATGTACAAGCTCCAAAGATTCTTTGGCTCTAAACTGTGACTCCTGGTACACTAATTGATGCGCCTTACCTACTGACAACCTCCGCATATGATCTCTCCTCGAATCTCCAAGTGTGGAAGACCCTTCAACATTGAATTGTCCATCATGATCTTGAGCTTGTAATAGCTCACATGGCCATGCCGAGCATGCCACAGATCAGCTATCTCATTCTTTCAAGCTTTATTTATATATGCCAAGTTTGCCGACATCACATAAAAAGATTCTACCTTCCGTCCCTCCATAACAAGTTCTCTTGAGGGCTTCAAGTTATTGTAGACTTTTACTTCTTGTGGCCCGAATACCACATAATTTTCGAGAGCTGTCAATTAGAAAATAGATAGAAGGTTCTTTTTCATACCCGATACATGGTATATATCCTGCAGTTGCACCCGATTCGGGTTTTAACATGGCGTAAACATAGTCTTTCCGATGTGTGTGATAGGCAACCTTGAATTATTTGCTATCACAACTTCTCGACCACCTCTATACTCCTTCATGTTGATGAGCCTTCCCTTGTTTCCCTTCATGTAATTGGAACAGCCAGAATCGATGATCCAATCTTTACTATAGCTGATTTCTTCTCGATTTGAAACTGCTGCAAGTGCGGACCCAGATTCCTCCACAATCGAAGTTAGTATCATATCAACGACCTCCTCTTCATCAAGTGATGCTTCTTCGATGATGGCCATAGATGCTTGGGCATCCCATTCTTCTTCATCATCATCTTGACATCTGCGCGATGTTGCAGCATTACCCTTGTAGGCATCAAAAATTGCTGAAGAACCTCAAATATGACTAAATTATGAGAAGATCGAAGGACAACGTCGTCGAAATCTCAAGAAGTCAACACATGTGAAGAGTGTGTCTCGCTACAGTGCGAGACACTTGTTTGTGCCTCGCCATGAACGAAAGAGCTTGTGTCTCACCGTTAGCGAGATTTTGTGTGCTTCGCCACTCAGCGAGATTTTGATGTGTCTCGCTACTAGCGAGACACCTTGATGTGTCTCACATAAGCAGGATCTATTTGTGTTCTCGCCAAAGGCGACACCCGTAATACTTGAAACGAGCTCTGAAGGGTCTAAATCAATGCCGATGGGGCCCACTTGACTTTATCAACGCAGAGACGCTCAAATACTTTAATGGGCGTTACAATTGAAAATGCCCACTAGGCGTGATTTTAGGGCATTTAATCGTGCCTAAAAGCAGCAAACCGCTACAACTGAGGGACGACATCGCCGCCAGCTAGCTTAGGTACTCATATCGCCGCCGCCACCGTAGTTTACACCGCCTCGCCAGTGAGGTGCTTTGACGCGAGGCAGCCATACGCCGCCACCGGTGCACTTTGGCGCCAGGCAGCTCGAGCTGCCGCGGCAACGCAGAACACTTATGACACCGGTGTCTCTTCGAGGGCACGCTTCCCAAAGGCTATAAATACCTTCCTACGCCCACTTGGGCGAGGTCGGCCATCGAGGGGCAATCGAGATCGATAAGCGAGCTTTGCAAGGAGAGAGAATCAAGCTTCGAGTTCAAGAACACGATCTACGTGGAGATTCCTCGAGTTTAAGCTTTGACTTATTCTTGAGAAGAGTAGATATCTTACTTTGCTAAGATATTTACTTAAGTTCTTGTTTCCTGCGAAGCATCAACTAAACCCGTCGATTCGACGATCACGCCGGTGGTCCACGGATTACGCCCCTGCAGTAAAGACCCACTAAAACGGAGATCTACACTTGTAGCGCCTTTTGTTCGAAGTTTGTGAGAGTTATTTAAATTTCTTTGTGGCGAGAATCAAAAGTGTAATTTTCTCAAGTTTTACAATGGAAACAACTTTCGACCCAAACAACCCTCTATCGGTCTTTTCTTGTAGCGGCAGTCTCTGGCGAAGTGACCTTTCTTCCTGTAGTTATAGCAGCTACCATCAGGTCTCCTTGCTTGGTGATTACCTTGCTCCTCACTCTGACATGCTCTTCTAGTGTATGAACTCTTTGGCTGAATATCTGAGTCAGCCTTTGCATGCGCTTGCTTCGTTCCTTGTTGCTGAACAGTGCCTCATCTTCACTTCTTATTGAAACGCCGACCATTTGTTTGGCTAAGGTCTCCCATGTAGCGAGCAAACTCTCCAACTCTAATAGTGTTGGTTGAGTTGGCCAGCCGTATGTAGCAGCAACGAGCCTGTGGTACTCCGGTCTCAAACCATGGATGATTAATCTCCTCATCCTTGTATCAGACACTTTAAAATCTGGATCTAGTTGAGCGATATCTGAACAAAGTGATTTTACTTGCTTGAAGTACTGACTAATTGTCAGATCCTTCTATTGTAAGGTCATCAACTGATTGTCAAGGAGTTGGAGTCGAGCGTCGTTCTTCTTTGAGAAGAAAGTGGCAAGTGTATCTCATGCCTCATTCGGAGTTCTGACATCTCGCATATAGTCTACGAGATCTTCTTCTACAGTGGTCTTAAGCACGTACATAGCCTTACCGGCTTTAATGTTCCACTTCCTTAGTGCTTCACCTACTTCCCGAGGTGCTGTAGTTTCGACACCCCCGACGACCTCCCAGAGGTCTTGTCCTTGCCAATAGGACTTTATACAAGTCTCCCAGTAGCTGTAGTTGTTGCCATTAAGTTTCTTAAGTGTAGCAGTAGTACTTGTCAGATCCGCTATCGTGACGTGGTACTGCTTCAGTATCTCCACGCAAGTCTGGTCCTTGACCATCCAACTTCACAGTCCCAGATTGAATAAGAACTTCGGCCTTCAATAACACCAATAGGATCACCATAGGAGAGAGTCGGTCCCTAACCGCCTGCTCTAATACCAATTGTTAATTTGAGAAGGGTGGTAGACACTAAAAATATTTTATTATTTTTTTAGTAGTACAACCCTCTATACTCTCTCCAATACAAACTCTCTCTCTACTACAAGCTACTACACTACTACAGTCTTTTACAACACACTTACTCTCTCTCTCTCTCTCTCTCTCTCTCTCTCTCTCTCGCTACTGGGATGATATCCACCGAAGGCTTTGAGGGGTTATTTATAGTGCAATTGTCGTAGGTGTACAATGTGGAAGTTAGGTCGCTATAGTTTTGCTACAGTAATGGTTGGTGGGTCATGGCTACAGAGTTGGTTGGTAGTTTAGTAGGTGGCTGCTGACTTTAACATGTCTTGCCTATGAGGTTAATTGTAATCTGTCATTAGTAGAAGACTGAAAAATTGAGATCCATAACTCTAGCCCTTGACAGGGGCATAGAGGCATACAAACTTGCCTTTGGTCTAAATCGACTATAATAGACACAAGAATGCGACTACCAACATCCGTAGGATCTTCCACTATTCCTAGGTTAAACATATCCTCTTTATATGCCAACCAAACCTCAATCATCTCTTGACACCTTCAAGGTTCACAACAAACTTGTTAGAGAGAAATCGAGCCCCTTAAACAGAGATTGAGAACCAAATTAGTCCAAAAGTTTGAACTATAAAGTACGGATCCCAACTTCTCAATAACATTACTCTTTTCTAATCCTTTCAATTCGGAATTGTACATATATGAACTCCCAACACTACAATAGGGATGACAAAATTGACCCAAACCCATTTTCCCACCCTTACACACCCACTAAATGATCCATCCAAACCCACCCATTTAGGTAAATGGGTACCCGCCCATTTGCCCATTTAGATGGGTGTTCTTTCAAAAATAACCTCAATGTTTTAATAATTGCAAAAAAATATTTTTAAAAGTTTAAAATTATATAAAACACTCTAAAGGTAAACTAACGACCAACAAACATAAAATTAGTAAATTCCCAGCAGCCCCTTAAAAATTTGAGATTTGCATAAAACACATTCAAAGTTTAAAATTATAGAAAACACCCTCAATAGTTAAAAGTTATAAAAAACTCTAAAAAATTTCTAACCTCACAAATGGCACATGAAATCATGAAATTTCTAGTAGGCCCCTATAAATTTAAATTTTGCAAATAACACCCTCAAAGTTTTAGAAAATGAGAAAAACACCCTCAAGGGTTTAGAATTACAAAAACCACCCTGAAATTTCAAAACCTAAAAATGACACATGAAATTCAAAAATTACCAGCAACCCCCTGTAAATTTAGAATTTTCAAAAAACACCCCCAAAGTTTAAAAAATTACAAATAACACCCTCAAGAGTTCAACATTACAGAAAACTCTTGGAATTTTCTAGACTTGCAAATGACACATGAAATCTGTAAATTTCCAGTAGTCCCCTATAAATTTTAAATTTGTAAATAACACCCTCAAAGTTTAAAAAAATGTAAAAAACACCCTCAAGGGTTTAGAATTACAAAAACCACGCTGAAATTTCAAAACCTACAAATGACACATGAAATCTAAAAATTACCAGCAGCCCCTTGTGAATTTGGAATTTGTAAAAAATACCCTGAAGTTTAAAAAATTACAAAAAACACCCTTAATTTTTAAAAAATTGCGTAAAACACAAAGAATTCCGAAACATGCAGATAAACACACTAAAACCTAGAAATTACAAGCATTTTTTGAGGTTCTGTTCCATAAATTTCAAACTTAGGGGTGTTTTTCACAATTTTTAAACTTTAAGGGTGTTTTTTGCAATTTTCAAATTTATAGGGTACTGGTGGAAATTTTCAGATTTCATGTGTCATTTGTAGTTTTGAAATTTCAAGGTAGTTTTACTAATTTTTAAACCCTTGAGGTTGCTTTCGCATTTTTTAAAACATTGATGGTGTTTTTTGCAAATTTTAAATTTATAGGGGCTGTTTAAAATTTTTAGATTTCATGTGTCATTTGTAAGTTTAGAAAATTCAAGAGTTTTTTGTAATTTTGAACTCTTAAGGGGTTTTACAAATTTTGAAACTTTTAGGGTGTTTTTTATAAATTTTAAATTTTCAAGGGGCTGTTGGTAATTTTTAGATTTCATGTGTTTTTTGTAGGTTTTGAATTTCAGGGTGGTTTTAGTAATTCTAAACCCTTGAGGGTGTTTTTTTATATTTTTTAAAACTTTTAAGGAGGGTGTTTTTACAAATTTTAAATTTATAGGGGACTGTTGGAAATTTACAGATTTCATGTGTCATTTGTAAGTTTAGAAAATTCTGAGATTTTTTTTGTAATTTTGAACTCTTGAGGGTGTTATTTGTAATTTTTAAACTTTGAGGGTTTTTTTGCACTTTTCAAATTTACAATGGGGTTGTTGGTAATTTCCTGATTTCATATGCCTTATTTAGGTTTTGAAATTTCAGGGTGGTTTTTGTAATTCGAAGCCCTTGAGGATGTTTTTCACATTTTTTAAAACTTTGAGGGTGTCTTTTACAAATTTTAAATTTATAGGGGGCTGTTTAAAATTTTTAGATTTCATGTGTCATTTGTAAGTTTAGAAAATTCTGAGAGGTTTTTACAATTTTGAACTCTTAAGGGTGTTTTTAGCAATTTTTTAAACATTGAGGGTGGTTTCTATAAATTCTAAATTTATAGGGGGCTGCTGGTAATTTTTAGATTTCATGTGTCATTTGATGGTTTTGAAATTTCAGGGTGGTTTTTATAATTCTAAACCCTTGAGGGTATTTTTCGTACTTTTTAAAACTTTAAGGGTATTTTTTACAAATTTTAAATTTATAGGAGCTGGTGGAAATTTCTAGATTTCATTGTAAGTTTAGAAATATCTATTAGTTTTTTGTAATTTTAAACTCTTGAGGTTGTTGTTTGCAATATTTTAAACTTTGAGGTTGTTTTTCTATTCTTTGAAACTTTGAGGGTGTTTTTTCTAAATTTCAAATTTACAAGGGGTTGCTGAATTTGATGTCATTTATGACTTTGTAAAAAGTCCTCTGAGAAGTTTACAAAAAGCCTCTGAAAAGTTTACAGAAAGCCCCTTGAAGGTTTGTAGAAAACCCCTGAAAAATTTATAGAAAGCCCATTGAAAGTTTACAGAAAACTCCCTAAAAATTTGTAAAAAGCCCCCATAAGTTTGCAAGCAACACCCTAAAGTTTGCAGAAATCCCCTCATTAGTTTGCAAAAATCCCCCATGTTTGCAGAAAACCCCCAAATGTTTGCAGAAAGCCCCTAAAAGTATGCAAATAGCTCCTTAAAAATTTATAAGTATGCCCTCACATTTGAAAATAGACCCCTAAAATATTTTTATATATAAAGCCCAATAGCTAAATTGGTTATTGGGTCACCCATTGACCACCCATTTAATAAATGGGTGGATGAGAAGTGATTCATTTAGCAAATGTTAAATGTCATAAATAGGCAAATGGGCATAAATGTGCCTACCCAAAACCCACCCCAAAACACCCATTTGACAACCCTTGTGTTGCACTAGACTGCATTTGGACTCTATAGGACTAGTCACCTAAGTGATAGAGAATTCAAATTATTATATGATCATTGGTCACTTAGACTTAATAATAATATATTTTCAATATGTTATTTTAGTATATTTTAGTATGATGGTTAAACTCTAACCCTAACCCTAATTCTAGTTCCCACTTGGGAAAGAATGGGAGAGTGGGAAGTCGGGGAGGAAGAGGGAGGATGAGAGAGAGGGGGAGGGGAGTTGGGGGAGGAGGGAGAGGGAAAACGAGGAGAAGATTAGGATGAGGAGGCTAGGGTTAGGGTTAGGATTAGAGTTTGTGAGGAAGGAGATTAAAAAAAAGAAAATGATGAGGGCAAAATGGACATTTCGGGGAAAACAATAAAAAAAAAAAAGTGTTGATTGTGAAGATGTATGCAAGTAAAGGTAGTTTACATCAAAAAAAAACTTTAAAGGTGGTAAGCATCAATTTGGGTAAAAGTAAATATATTTTTTATGTAAAAAACCCTATATAAAATCATAAATTTACAAAGAGAAAATTAAGATTTTTCACGATAACTCAAGAATACAGAAGAATTTTACACCAGGACAAAAGATTCTACTCTACAAGTCAAAACTTCATCTTTTCCTGAAAATTTGAGATCACGATGGACAGTTCCATATATTGTTAAACAAATTTTTTTTTTATAGATGGCACCTAGAAAGATATCTCCAGCGGCATCCTCTTCCTCTCAACTTCAATCTGATGATTAAATTGATAGATCTAAACTTCTTCCTAGGGTTGAGAGTCTTAATATACACTTTGAAAGAGGTTACAAAATCGGGGCACTACAAATTTATAAATCCACAATAGACATGATGACTACAGTGGGACTCAGGGGCATGATGGATAAACCCCTAGCAAAAGCCAACATTTCTTTAGTCCAAGAATTCTATGCTGGATGGGAAATTAATTCAGATAAAGAATACTCGGCTTCATCTACAATTAGGGGTATTAGGATAGTGATCGACCTTCCTACAATTAGAGATATTTTTGGACTTAAGGATCCACCAGCTGATGTACCCGATTTCTTCCAAATAGCTTCTACTATACAACCCGGGACACCAGAATACAATGAGATGTCCATGTTTTTATGTGGGAGGATTTTCACATCCAACTTCAATACATGGAATCTCAAGCCATAGTACAGATTACTCAATCTTTTTCTAAACTTTAATCTCAAACCCACCATTGCATACACCACCGTCATGATCATCACATTTTATTACACTTTTTATACCCTCATTATCTATTTTATTTGAACAAATATATCGACTAATAATAATTTTTTATCTTAATTTGCAGGGAATGGCCCATTTAATGAATAAGAGCCCAAAAGAATCAAATTCCCTTCATTTTCTACCAATTATTGAAGCCCAAGATGAAACTAAGTGGATGGCCCCAAAAGCCCAAGAGATCAAAAATTGGGTCAACAAGTCAACAAAGAATCAAATTTTATTAGGAATCAATCAATTAACCAATCGATTGTCTAATTGATTGGCAAAATTGAGTAGCCAACCTATTGACCAACCGATTGGTTTTGTGACAGAATCAGTTAATGACTGAGATTTATTTTTTGGAACTCAAGGCTAATCTAACGGCTGTTTTTTATTGCAGTATGCTATAAATAAGGGTAGAAAGTGAGGAGTTTGGGTGTGAAACTTTTAGTAAAAACTCCATTTTGGAGACGAGGGCCACTCTTAATTTAGAAGACCTTCCAAAATTATAAACTTTTTGTTTGTAATAAGTAAAAAAAATTTATCTTTGTTTTTTAATTTTCTTCTTCCTCTCTTTGATAATGAAGATGAAGATTTGCTTACAATGGCCAACCCCTTGCAATGTAAGTTTTTATTTTTCTCTTTTATTTTTTTATTTTAGAATTGCATGTTTTAAGATTTTATTTTCCTTTTTTTATTTCATATTTGGTAGATTAAATTTATTGCTTTGTAGTGTAGATTTATTTCATGTTTTGTAGTGTAGATTTATTTTCTTGCTCTTTTATGCTCTGATTTTTTATTTTCTTGTCTTGAGATTTGTGATGCACAAATCTCAAAGTGCTTTATATCTTTCTGATCCCAAAGCAAGATGAGTGGTTAGATTTATTTCATGTTTTGTAGTGTAGATTTATTTCATGTTTTGTAGTGTAGATTTATTTCATGTTTTGTAGTGTAGATTTATTTCATGTTTTGTAGTGTAGATTTATTTTCTTGCTCTTTTATGCTCTGATTTTTTATTTCTTTCTTTTATTACTTGTAGTTTGGGTTTACCTCTTGTTCTTTTATGCTTACTAGTATAGATTTATTTTCTTATTTTTATTTTTCAAAATGGGTAGCTAATTCTTGTAGGAAAGCTAGGATTGTATGAAACTAGTTTAGTATCTTTTATAGTTTATGGATTACTCTCTTTATGCTTAAAATGTTCATGTTTAGGATGATCAACTAGAGACTAATTGGCAGAAGAAAAATTTGATAATCTATGCTTATTATGAGTGGTTTGATAGGTTACGCTTATAAATTCTAGAATTACTATCGAGTTGCTTATTCTTTTCATGATTGGTGATTTTGCTTGATGATAATTTAATAGGTTATACTTTTTTAAGTGGTTTGATAATCTATGCTTAGTAAATCTAAAGTAAAATGTGAAAAAATAAAGTAGTTGATAAATCCTAATGAAATTAACTAGTGGATTCAATATTAGATTCTTAGTTTCTCTACTTATTTTTCCTCAATCTTTCTTGATTTGATTTTTCTCTCCATCTCTCGATTTCCCTCTTCTTGATTTTAGTTTATTGATTTTTCTCTTCTTCCTATTTCTTCCTCTTTTCATGTTTTCATTTCTTTTTGTTTCTTTTTAGTTGCATCTTTGTTTTCTTTTTATTTGTTTCCTCCTTCTTCCCTCTTATTTTATCTTTTTATTTTTTGTGACAAATCCCTCTCTATATCTCTACACTTTTACTCTCACTTCTTTTTGTCCACACTTTTCTAGGACTATTTTTAGGATTTTCTTACACACACCTTTCTCGTGAGTTTGACATTGTACTATACTATAACTTGGTTGTGCACTTGCAACTTGACACTATTTTCACAACACATCACATCACCACTCATGATATGATTCTTCTCTATTGGTTGGCCACTGGTTGCCGGTTTGTTACAGCTAGAATTATCTTTCTGTTGATGAGATCTTCAGTTGAGAATGTGAGAGAATAGGTCAAATCACAGTCTGCATCAAGAATTCAGCTTTGCTACCCATACCTGATCATTAGACTTTATCATGTTTTTGCTGTTCCAGTCTTATCAGATAATAGACTAGAAGCAGGGAAATGATTATTGACAGACCAGACTGCGTAGAAGAGCATATTAAGACAGGATCAACTGGTTCTTCACGTAGAGATCCTACTCGGCTCCAACAGGCTACACATGACCCTATTCAGCAACTTCTTGAGGGACAGGCCACACATGCAACCCAGATTACTAATATCAAGGCCCAGATGAACTATCTCACTGAATCCATGGCATTTATGATGAAGGACTGGCAGAGGGTGCATAGTGATGCAGCTATACCCCCACCTGAGCTTCAAACTTTTGTCACACCACTATAGACTGATGATTTTTTAGGCGAATGGGATGATGAAGCTAGGGCTAGTACTGGTACAGGAGCTGCTGCTGATGAGGATGATGAGCATATTGAGGAGGATGAGTAGAGGGGAATCATTTTAGGGGCATTTATCATTTCTTTTTCTTAATTTCTTTCTCTATATTATTCTCTCATTTGGATGTTGCCTTCTTTAAAACTTTTTATCTACAGATGTTCTATGATTTATCTTTTGCCTTAGATATTTATGTGTGCCTTGAGAATAATGAAATATTTAGGTGTGGGAGTGGAGACTAGTGATCTTTTCTCTTTATTTTAACATTACTTTTTCTTTTTATTTCATATTTTTGTCTTGTCTTTGCCTAAAAAATTTTCAATTGCCAACTTGATAAAGCTAATTAATAATTAATTTACTTGATGAATTTTTAAATTTTCTAATTCTTAGTTAGTTTTACACTCAAGTTAGCCTTTTATGATAACTCTAAATAAATTTCTAAGAAATGACTTTCAAAATAGTGTACTCTATCCTAGCTTTAACTTAGGATTTTATGGAAATAATAAAAAATTCACGCTTAACTTAGAGTGAATAACAATTTCTCAAGTCTTATATATATATTGAGAAACTAGAGTATATTCATATTTTATTATTTTGTCTATCCCTCAAGGTGGCGAGAACTTGGAATTTGAACTTGGTTTTACATACACATTAAATAGAATTATAGAGCTATAGATGTTATGCTATGACGCAACTCTTATAACTTGCTATAGATGTTATACTGTGACGCAACTCTTGTAACTTGTTTAGCCAAGCAAAAGCTTTGGTCATCCTCAAGATTTTAATATTCATTAGATAGTGACCCACCAACAATAAACCCACTGCTTAAAAAAAAAAAAAAAATAGTCTTGTTTAGGCAAGCAAAGCTTGGCCACGCACAAGTTATGACATTTGTTTGATAGCGACCCACAAACAACAAGCCTAATATGATTGAGACGCGTGACCTACTATATTGAGTTTGACAGTATTTTTAATTTTTTTTTTAAAGTGTAGATTGTCCACATTTCCATCAAGTATGAAACTGGCACTAGATATTTTTAAAATGAAATTTTGTTTTAAAGACCCTCAAGGATTCATCAGGATCAATTCCTTATGGAGGTCACAAAAGATGAGAAAATAAGCAGCGATGAGGTTATGAGAGCCCAAGCAGTGCTATGGACTCACATGTTCAATCACATCGACTCCATGTCTCTCAAATGCGCCATAGAGCTCGGCATCCCCGACGCTATCCATAGCCATGGAAAGCCCATATCCCTCTCCGAACTTCTCTCAGCCCTCTCAATATCTCCATCCAAATCGCCTCACCTTCGTCGACTTATGCGATTGCTTACTCATTTAGGCATATTCGCCGAAAACGAGACTAATATGTACTCTCTCACCTCAGTTTCTACTGTTCTTGTTGGTGCAAGCAAGGCTGATGCAACGAGCTTATCTAGTTTTGTACTCTCGATGCTTCATCCTGTTACTGTGGACCCATTTCAATCCATGAGCACTTGGTTCAAAAGCAAGAGCGAGGGCACGCCTTTCTCCGTTCATCATGGCTGCGATGTATGGGGGGTAACCCAACGTAACCCCAACTATAACGAGATTTTCAATGAAGGAATGGCGAGCGACGTGAAGTTGTTGATGAAGGTTCTGCTCAAGGACTGTAAGCATGTGTTCGAAGGGCTTAAGTCGTTGGTGGATGTCGGTGGAGGAACTGGGTCTACGGCTATGGCTATCGCTGAGACTTTTCCGGCTATAAATTGCTCTGTTTTGGAGCTCCCTCAGGTTGTGAGCACAGTGAAGGAGAAGGGGTCTGTAGAGTTTATTGCTGGCGATATGTTTGACTATGTTCCCCCAGCTAATGCGGTGCTGCTCAAGGTAACACTGTAACTCTCAATTTTCATCACAACTTCGGAGTTTGGGGAAAAGATTTTTCCCCCCTGCATTTTATCATCCTTTTCATTTAAATTTGTCTCAAGTCAATCTAATGCGTCTGTAGTGGATCCTTCATGACTGGACTGATGAGGAGTGTGTTCGCATATTAAAACGTTGTAAGGAAGCGATTCTTTCTAAAGAAAATGGTGGTGGTGGTGGTGGTAAGGTCATTATCATTGAAATGGTGCTGGGCTCTAACACTTCTTATGAGAAGTCAAATGTAGCTCAACTTTATATGGATATCCATATGATGGTGCAGTGTGATGGAGCTGAGAGAGGAGAGCAAGAATGGGAGAAGATCTTTATTGCTGCTGGGTTTAGCAACTATAAGATAATACCAGCTCTTGGCTTGCGTTCAGTCATTGAACTCTATCCATAATGGATATTGTGTATTTGTCAATCTTAAAAGTTCCGATCATTGTTCTATGCATGAATATTGAATGAATATTGAATAAATGAGGTTGATAAAATATGAAAGGCTTTTTATGATATTAGACCTCAAATCTTTATTAATTCTATAACAATGGGAATCATGTGATTTTGCATAGCAATAATAACAACTTATCTTCAAGATGAAACAACATACGGTGTTCATATTAAAGAGGTAGAGAGGAGGACAAGATTATAATTTATTTAATTCATTGAACACAGCTTCATTTAAAGTACGGCTATAAGATGCTAGTTTGATCACTGTAATTGTGCTTCATAAATGATACTCAGCTTGGTCGTCCTATTTTCTTTTTTCTCAACTAAATCTCGTACCACATCTGAATTACTAATTATTAATTTTCTTGACATCTGTTAAAAATTGGCTGCTAACTTTTATTTATGATCAAATTGTTCTCAATGACATGTCGACATAGAGGTTCCTATACTTTCAAAAGTGAATCAGATGACTTGCATGTGACACATTTGAATCACCACATTCAATCTCAATTGCCAGATAAAGTAATCAGTGCATACCAACAACCATTAATATCTTCTGCAAATGTTGTGCTCCTAGTAAAACAGTCACCACAATAAAAGTTATATGTGTCCACACTTATTTTAAGACACATATAAAAGTATTATTTTATTTGTAAAAAATTAAACAATAGCGACACAAATAAAAAGTGTGGCAAATCATGACAAATATTTGTGTCGTTAGATATACAATTAAATATAATTAAAAAAGACTAATAGTCCAACATTGATTGTGAGAGTATCTATTGATGGGCTTAAATAATAAATCTTAGATCTTAATTATGATGATGATTAAACATTTATGATAGTATATAAGCTAAAAAACTCCATAGGTAAGTGTGCTTGGGTGAGAGTAATCTTAGGATGGGTGATTTTCTGGAAAGTTATAGTGTTGAATTATGATTTTTTATATTTTTATGGTCTAGACACAACTATGTGTCACCATTTTTGATACATGTATGTGTCACGAGTTTTATGACACATGCATGTGTTACCACTCTCGACATATATACGTGTTGTGAGTTTTGCGATACATTCTCACATGTGTACAAAGACGCTCTTCACACATGCTCCAACTACGCGTTTGGTATGTGTTGCGCTCTATTTGTGCGACACAAAGTTGTATCACTTAAAGACTCAAAATATATCATAATTTATAACTTTTATTATAGTGTGCGCCTATCTTTAAAGAGTTCTCCCGGTTTTTGTGTTACGCAACACTAGAACTTTAGTATACTGTATCTGAGTGTGTAAACAAATCATCAAGTAATGTGTAACATTTGATCATTTTGATCTTGCTTATATAAGCAGCTGCTCTTAATTGATCATTTCGTTAATTCGTACTACTAAAGGTTATTCTAATCTCAAATATGGAAACACACTAATTGAAAAAGATCAAAAGAAGTTGAAGGGTTGTGTTAGAAGTAGAGCAAATCAAGGGAAAAAGAGCAATTCTATTCATTAGTATTGGGGTCTATATATACAAGAGGAGTGGCCTCATTCTTCTACTCTATCCGATGTGGGACTAAACAAAGAAGGGGTCTATTCCTATATTTAACACCCCCCCTCAAACTGCAGTTGGGTTAACCAATGATAGTTTGTCAATGAGGAATAGATGTCGTTTTATCGTATGAGCTTTAGTAAAGAGGTTTGCTAGCTGAAGATTGGTGTTGACATAGGGAAGAGAGATTGTCTTAGGCGATTAGATGATGGCGAGTAAAGTGTGATCGATTTCTATGTGCCGATGCGTTCATGAAATCTTGGATTCTTGGCTATTTTGATGGCGCTCATATTGTCACAATGTAGGGGAGTGGCAGTTGTGGAGGACACACCCATGTCAAGGAGGAGTCGTCGTAGCCAAACGATCTCTGCTGTGGTAGATGTCATGGCGCGATATTTCAATTCTGCACTAGAGCGAGAGACAACATCATGTTTCTTTAATTTCCAGGATATGAGAGAGTCGCCTAAAAGATCACGATGGTCGGTAGTAGATCGGCGATCGTAGTGTTACTGTCTAGCGTCATTTGTAGCATGAAGGATTAGTGAGGATGAGGTTGAGAAGAATAATGCTCTGCATGGTGTCTCACGAATGTAGTGTAGGACGCGGAGTAGTGCTGATTAGTGAGGGGAGCGGGGTGTAGCGACAAATTAACTAAGGACATGAACTGCGTGAGAAATATCAGGTCTGGTGATGGTGAGGTACACCAAGCTTCCTACAAGATGTCGATATTGAGTTGCATCGGGTAGGGGATCACCATCAGTGGTATTGAGTTTGACATTCAGTTCAAGGGGTGTCTGAGCTGGTTTGGAGTGTCTTAGATCTGCGCGGTTGATAATGTCGGTGGTGAATTTCTGTTGAGATAGATGGTAGCCACGTGGTGTTTGATTGATCTCCAGTCCGAGAAAGTAATGGAGGTGGCCGAGGTCTTTCATTTGAACTCATTTGGAGGTGGGATTTGATGTCTTTGGATGGTCGATGGGTTGTCACCGGTGATGATCATGTCATCGACGTAGAGAAGTAGGATGGTCTGTTGGCCATTTGAAGAGGAGATGAACATTGCCGGGTCATTTTCACTCGGAAGGAAGCCAGCTGGTTGCATGGCTTGTGTGAATCGGGCGAACCAAGCACAGGGTGCCTGTTTGAGGCCATAAAGAGCTCGGCGAAGGTGACAGACGAGGCCTTTGGGGTGAGATAGTCCAGGTGGAGGAGTCATGTAAATATCTTCATTGATTTTGCCATGTAGAAAGGCATTCTTCACATCCATTTGATATAGTGGCCATTATCGGGAGGCGGCGACAGCAAGCAGTGTGCGAATAGTAGTCATTTTGGCAATTGGTGTGAATGTCTCCTCATAGTCCACCCCATATTGTTGTGTAAAACCTCGTGCGACTAGCCGAGCCTTGTGACGCTCGATGGTTCCATCTGCTTTAGTCTTGATTTTGTAGGTCCATTTGTAGCTAATGGGTGTCTTCCCCGAAGGAAGAGGGGTGAGATCCCATGTATGAGTTTGCTGGAGAGCTGTAAGTTCATCCTGTATGGGCTGTTGCCACTCAGGGTGTTTGACTGCATCATGGTAAGAGTGGGGTTTCACATAATCTGACGTCATCATAGTGACTGTGTGAAAAGCAATGGATGTGAAGTTGGGGTCACGGTATTTGGCTGGTGATTAGCGATCTCGAGTGGGATATCGGGTCTCAGGTGGGATGTCCGTAGTGGGTGGTTCAGATCCGATGGAGCTTTGTGGAAGAGCTGGTTGATCTGTGCGGCGGGGAGGTGGGTCGAGGCCCGGCCACTTGCTCGGTGGAAGAACAAGTTTGAGCTTAGCTCAGGAGTGATTTGTGGTGCTTGGGAGAGTTGGGTGTGTCAAGTTCAAGAAAGATTAGATCGTGGGTGTGGATGGTGGTAAAGATGCGGGTGGGGAGGGTAAAGCGTAGTATGGAAGATGTTCAAAGAATGTGATGTGGGGAGAGATGCGGGCGTCGAGTGAGGATCATAGAAGCGATAGCTTTATGATGTAAAGCGTATCAGAGGAATATGCACATGACAGATCGTGGTGAGAGCCTGTTGCGTTATGAGGATGGTAGTTGGACGAAGCATGTGCAGCCGAAGACTCGAAGATGGGAGTAATTTGATGGCTTTTGGTGTAGCTGTTGAAAGGGTGTAAGGCCTTTTAGAGTGGTGGAGGGAGTGCGATTAATGAGATAGACACTCGTAAGGGGAGCTTCTGCCCAAAACTGAACGGGTACAAATGCAGATAGTAACAATGATCTGGTGGTTTCAAGGATGTGTCGGTGACGCCTTTCGGCAATACCGTTTTGTTGATGAGCGTATGGGCAGGAGAATTGAGAAAGGGTACCCTGAGAGGTAAGGAATTCTGTGAAGCGACGGGATGTATATTCCCCTCCGGAATCTGAGCGTAGGGTTTTGATACGAGAGGAGAATTGTGTGAGGATCATGATGGCGAAGTTTTTGTAGATGTCACATGCATCAGATTTATGTTTCATCAGGTAGACCCATGTGAAACGGGAGTGATCGTCAATGAATGTTATGTAGTAACGATTGTCACCCCGAGATGGATGTGGAGAGGGTCCCCAGATATCGGTACGGATGAAGTCGAATGGAGCGGAAGCAATTTTATTATTTATTGGAAAGGATTGGGCCAAGTGTTTTGCCAACTTACAGCCGGTACAAGGTGATAAAGTGTCAGCAGAGAAATTTCCTAATTTACCAGTTGTGAAAAGGGTCTGGCGAGATAAAGAGAATGACCGGCGGCGATGCGAGGTCATGAGTTGTTGGTTTGGAGTTAAGAAGCGAATGGCGGATCACGGTGGGAGTGGGAAGGATGCGCTTGTCCATGTAGTATAGTCCACCGATATTACGGCCAGTCCCAACCATTTCTCCCGTGCGAGGATCCTGTATAAGACAAGATGAAGCTGTGAAGGTAGCAGTATAGTTGTGTGAAGTGATTTGTGGCGAAAGTAAGTTCATTTGGGCGTTGGGGGCGTGATGTGCGTTGGGGATTGAGAATGAGGCTTAATATGTAGGTGACCTCTGAGAGGTCATGGGTAGTGGTGTGCCATCGGTGTCACGAACCATGGTAGTGATAGGGTGTTTGATTGTGGAGGTATGTTTGTGATGGCGTAAGATGATGTGTAGCACCCGTATCTAAAATCTATGAGTCACGAGTTTTATGACACATGCATGTGTTACCACTCGACATATATACGTTGTAGGAGCATACATTCTCACATGCGTACAAAGACGCCTTCACACATGCCCAACTACGCTGGCTTGGTATGTGTTGCTTCTATTTGTGCGACACAAAGTTGTATCACTTAAAGACTCAAAATATATCATAATTTATAACTTTTATTATAGTGTGCGCCATCTTTAAAGAGTTCTCCCGGTTTTGTGTTATGCAACACTAGAACTTTAGTATACTGTATCTGAGTGTGTAAACAAATCATCAAGTAATGTGTAACATTTGATCATTTTGATCTTGCTTATATAAGCAGCTGCTCTTAATTGATCATTTCGTTAATTCGTACTACTAAAGGTTATTCTAATCTCAAATATGGAAACACACTAATTGAAAAAGATCAAAAGAAGTTGAAGGGTTGTGTTAGAAAGAGCAAATCAAGGGAAAAGAGCAATTCTATTCATTAGTATTGGGGTCTATATACAAGAGGAGGGCTCATTCTTCTACTCTATCCGATGTGGGACTAAACAAAGAAGGGTCTATTCCTATATTTAACACCCCTCAAACCGCATTGGGTTAACCAATGATAGTTTGTCAATGAGGAATAGATGTCGCATCGTATGAGCTTTAGTAAAGAGGTTTGCTAGTGAAGATTGGTGTTGACATAGGGAAGAGAGATTGCCGCCAAGATGATGACGAGTAAAGTGACAATGATTTCTATGTGCTTCGTATGCTCATGAAATATGGATTGCGGCTATTTTGATGGCCATATTGTCACAATGTAGGGAGTGGCAGTTGTGGAGGACACACCCATGTCAAGGAGGAGTCGTCGTAGCCAAACGATCTCGGCTGTGGTAGATGTCATGGCGCGATATTTCAATTCTGCACTAGAGCGAGAGACAACATCATGTTTCTTTAATTTCCAGGATATGAGAGAGTCGCCTAAAAAGATGCAAGAGTCGTGAGTAGATCGACGACCAGAGTGTTACCCCACCCACCGGCTGTAGCCGCGAAGGATTAGTGAGGATGAGGTTGAGAAGAATAATGCTCTGCATGGTGTCTCACGAATGTAGTGTAGGACGGAGTAGCCGATTAGTGAGGAGCCGGTGTAGCGACAAATTAACTAAGGACATGAACTCGTGGAGAAATATCAGTCCGGTGATGGTGAGGTACACCAAGCTTCCTACAAGATGTCGATATTGAGTTGCATCGGGTAGGGATCACCATCAGTATTGAGTTTGACATTCAGCCAAGGTGTCATGGGTTTGGAGTGTCTTAGATCCGCGCGTTGATAATGTCGGTGGTGAATTTCTCATTGAGATAGATGGTAGCCACGTGGTGTTTGATTGATCTCCGGAGAAAGTAATGGAGGCCAGGTCTTTCATTTCAACTCTGCGGAGGTGGGATTTGATGTGGGATTGATGGGTTGTCACGTGATGATCATGTCATCGACGAGAGAAGTAGGATGGTCTGCTGGCCATTTGAAGAGGAGATGAACATTGCCGGTCATTTTCACTTCTGGGAAGCCACTGGTTGCATGGCTTGTGTGAATCGGCGAACCAAGCACGTGGTGCCCGCTTGAGGCCATAAAGAGCTCTCGGCAAGGTGACAGACGAGGCCTTTGGGGTGAGATAGTCAGTGGAGGAGTCATGTAAATATCTTCATTGATTTTGCCATGTAGAAAGGCATTCTTCACATCCATTTGATATAGTGGCCATTATCGGGAGGCGGCTTAGCAGCGAATAGTAGTCATTTTGGCAATTGGTGTGAATGTCTCCTCATAGTCCACCCCATATTGTTGTGCAAAACCTCGCATGACTAGCCGAGTTCAGACGCCGATGGTTCCATCCGCTTTAGTCTTGATTTTGTAGGTCCATTTGTAGCTAATGGGTGTCTTCCCGAAGGAAGAGGGTGAGATCCCATGTATGAGTTTGCTGGAGAGCTGTAAGTTCATCCTGTATGGGCTGTTGCCACTCAGGGTGTTTGACTGCATCATGGTAAGAGTGGGGTTTCACATAATCTGACGTCATCATAGTGACTGTGTGAAAAGCAATGGATGTGAAGTTGGGGTCACGGTATTTGGCTGGTGATTAGCGATCTCGAGTGGGATATCGGGTCTCAGGTGGGATGTCCGTAGTGGGTGGTTCAGATCCGATGGAGCTTTGTGGAAGAGCTGGTTGATCCTGTGCAGCAGGAGGTGGGTCAGGACTGGCCACTTGCTCGGTGGAAGAACAAGTTTCTGAGCTTAGCTCCGGAGTGATTTGTGGTGCCGGAGAGTTGGGTGTGTCAAGTTCAAGAAAGATTAGATCTGTGGGTGTGGATGGTGGTAAAGGTACGGGTGGGGAGGGTAAAGCGAGATGACCGAGGCGACGATGCCGCAGGTCGCAGTTGTTGGTTTGGAGTTAAGAAGGCGAATGACGGATCACGGTGGGAGTGGGAAGGATGCGCTTGTCCATGTAGTATAGTCCACCGATATTACGGCCAGTCCCAACCATTTCTCCGTCGAGGATCTGTATAAGACAAGATGAAGCTGTGAAGGTAGCGGTATAGTTGTGTGAAGTGATTTGTGGCGAAAGTAAGTTCATTTGGGCGTTGGGGGCGTGATGTACGTTGGGGATTGAGAATTGAGGCTTAATATGTAGGTGACCTCTGAGAGGTCATGGGTAGTGGTGTGCCATCATTTGTCTGAACCATGGTGTGGGCGGTAGGGTGTTTGATTGTGGAGGTATGTTTGTGATGACGTAAGATGATGTGTAGCACCCGTATCTAAAATCCATGAGTTAGTTTTTATACCTGATTGAGTGACATACGAGGTAGCTGCCGAACCTGTGTTAGGTGAGGAGGTAGATGGATGTAACGCCTGTAGGAGATCAGTGTATGATGGTGTTGTTGATGAAGTTTCGTTGACGGTAGCCTGGGGCGTTGGTGGCGGTCTCTTAGCTGACCTTGACCGACACTGATCCGTAGTGTGTCCGCAGAGTTTGTGGGTGTCACACCATTGTTTGCTTGTGGGGGTGAGGCCGGGTTGTTGTTGTCTCGTCGACAAGGTGTGCTAATGATAAGGAGGACCACGGTGGGTGGATGAGCATGGGACGGCGTGGACGGAGCTTGGACTGATGGAAAGGGTGTTGAGGTGAAGACGTATTTCTTGACTGTATGCTATGTGGCAGTACATCGAGGGTGGGTCTTGGTGACCGATGGATGAGTTGGCTGCAGACGGTCGAACTCGGACCGAACTTCATCGAAACCGAAAGAGACGCTGCCTATCTCTGTTGTGGTGAATGGCCCCGAAGCGTGATCGCTGAGAGGTGTCTCAAGGGCGGCAAGTTGTTCCCGAGATCGAAGATGTGGGTATAGAACTTCAGGATCGGCGATCATGTGTAACCATGGATATCTCTGGTATAGTTGAAACTCTTGGCGTCGTCATTTGTGTATAGGCCGGAGATATGCCCGAGGGATATGGCGATGTCGAATCATGCGAGCTAAAGTCGGATGGAGGGTGAGACGGATTGAATGATTGCAGCGAAGGCACGATCTTCGCCGAGAGTCCAGTCATGAGATTGGACTCATAAGAGGAGAGCGAGCCGAGTCCTTGGTGAGATCGCGGTAGGAGTTGGTTGAGTTGGGAGTTTTGTTGTGCCATCGATGTGTCCCTAGAGCCCACGACTACGAAGGATGACTCATAGGGAGTAGGACCGAGAGGCGGTAGTTATCGCCGTCAAGTTAGCAGATAGTTGTGTGAAGTGATTTGTGAAACCGAAAGTAAGTTCATTTGGACGTTGGACGGATGTACGTTGGGATTGAGAATTGAGGCTTAATATGTAGGTGACCTACAGAGGTCATGGTAGTGTGCCACGGTCAAAGGCGAACCATGTGGGCGTAGGTGTTTGATTGTGGAGGTATGTTTGTGATGACGAAGATGATGTGTAGCACCGTATCTAAAATCCATGAGTTAGTTTTATACCATTGAGTGACATACGAGGTAGCCGCCAACTCGTGTTAGGTGAGGAGGTAGATGGATGTAACGCCGAGAGATCAGTGTATGATGGTGTTGTTGATGAAGTTTCGACGGTAGCCTGGGGCGGTGGCGGCTCTTAGTCGACCTTGACCGACACCGATCCAGTGTGTCCGCAGAGTTTGTGGGTGTCACACCATTGTTTGCTTGTGGGGGTGAGGCGGGTTGTTGTTGTCTCGCCGACAAGGTGTGCTAATGATAAGGAGGACCACGGTGGGTGGATGAGCATGGGACGGCGTGGACGGAGCTTGACCGATGGAAAGGGTGTTGAGGTGAAGACGATTTTTCTACCGTAACGCTGCGGGATACCGTGATCGAGGGTGGGTCTTGGTGACCGTGGATGAGTTGGTCGATGGCTCGAACTCGCCTGCTTCATCGAACCGAAAGAGACGCTGCCTATCTCTGTTGTGGTGAATGGCCCCGAAGCGTGATCGCTGAGAGGTGTCTCAAGGGCGGCAAGTTGTTCCCAGAGATCGAAGATGTGGGTATAGAACTTGCGGATCGAGTGATCGCCTTGTGTAACCATGGATATCTCCTGGTATAGTTGAAACTCTTGAGCCGTCCTCGACCGTATAGAGGCCGGAGATATGCCCAGAGGGATATGGCAGTGTCGAATCATGCGAGCTAAAGTCGGATGGAGGGTGAGACGGATTGAATGATTGCAGCGAAGGCACGATCTTCAGCGAGAGTCCAGGTCATGAGATTGGACTCATAAGAGGAGAGGGCAGCCGAGTCCTTGGTGAGATCGCCGGTAGGAGTTGGTTGAGTTGGGAGTTTTGTTGTGCCATCGATGTGTCCCTAGAGCCCACGACTACGAAGGATGACTCATAGGGAGTAGGACCAGAGACGGTAGTTATCGCCAAGTTTTACATCAATAGATTGTTGATGAAAATGCATCTCACCGCCGCCATAGTAACTTGATGTTGAGGATCTAAAAGATCTAGTTTGCCAGCCAAATGATTGGCGTAAGATGTGGTAAGTCAAATGATTGACATAAAATCTACGAAGATCTGGTTGATGAGCCAAATGATTGGCGTAAGATCTATGAAGATCTGAGATTTATGAACTCTGCTATGGAATTTCGAAGACCTCCGTGCACAACAAGAGAGTCAGATCACAACTAAATTTCCGTTTCACTAAGGAAACAAGAATTGACAATGATATATCTCAGCAAAGTGGAATATACACTCTTACTCTCATCAGTTCTAAGACTGACCTGTCGAGGGAACCTAACAAGCTATTCTGGTTGATAAGCTAAACGATTAGCTTAAAAACAATTTTAAAGGTGGATGAACAGTACATCCGGGTGAATAGTGCTGATGAACAGTACCGCGCCGATGAACAGTGTTAGCTGGGGTTTATGAGGGAATTGGAGAGAGAGATGAGTGGGTGGCTCTGATGCCATGTTAGAAGTAGAGCAAATCAAGGAAAAAAGAGCAATTCTATTCATTAGTATTGGGGTGTATATATACAAGAGGAGTGATCTTATTCTTCTACTCTATCCGATGTGGGGTTAAACCAAAAAGGGGTCTATTCCTATATTTAACAGGTTGTAGTTATTTCATATTTTATTATTTTCTCTATCCCTCAAGGTGGCGAGAACTTGGAGTTTGAACTTGGTTTTACATACGCATTAAATAGAATTATAGAGCTATAGATGTTATGCTATGACGCAACTCTTATAACTTGTTATAGATGTTATATACTATGACGCAACTCTTGTAACTTGTTTAGCCAAGCAAAAGCTTTGGTCAGCCTCAAAATTTTAATATTCATTAGATAGTGACCCACCAACAATTAACCCACTGCTTAAAAAAAAAAAGAAGTCTTGTTTAGGCAAGCAAAGCTTGGCCATCCACAAGTTATGACATTTGTTTGATAGCGGCCCACAAACAACAAGCCTAATATGATTGAGACACGTGACCTACTATATTGAGTTTGACAGTATCTAACTTTTTTTTTAAAAAAAGTGTAGATTGTCCCCATTTCCATCAAGTATGAAACTTGCACTAGATATTTTAAAATGAAATTTTGTTTGAAAGACCCACAAGGATTCATCAGGATGGTTCGGTGAGTTTGCTCTCTGTTCAACGATCCCAAGTTCTAATATCTTGTCAGATCAGTGTATGATGGTGTTGTTGATGAAGTTTCGACGGTAGCCTGGGGCGGTGGCGGCTCTTAGTCGACCTTGACCGACACCGATCCAGTGTGTCCGCAGAGTTTGTGGGTGTCACACCATTGTTTGCTTGTGGGGGTGAGGCGGGTTGTTGTTGTCTCGTCGACAAGGTGTGCTAATGATAAGGAGGACCACGGTGGGTGGATGAGCATGGGGCGGCGTGGGCGGAGCTTGGGCGATGGAAAGGGTGTTGAGGTGAAGACGATTTTTCTACCGTAACGCTGCGGGATACCGTGATCGAGGGTGGGTCTTGGTGACCGTGGATGAGTTGGTCGATGGCTCGAACTCGCCTGCTTCATCGAACCGAAGAGACGCTGCCTATCTCGTTGTGGTGAATGGCCCCGAAGCGGGATCGCTGAGAGGTGTCCTCAGGCGCAAGTTGTTCCCGAGATCGAAGATGTGGGTATAGAACTTATGGATCGAGTGATCGCTTTGTGTAACCATGGATATCTCTGGTATAGTTGAAACTCTTGAGCCGTCCTCGACCGTATAGAGGCCCGAGATATGCCCGTGAGGGATATGGCGATGTCGAATCGTGCGAGCTAAAGTCGGATGGAGGGTGAGGCGGATTGAATGATTGCAGCAATAACGATCTTCGCGAGAGTCCAGTCATGAGATTGGACTCATAAGAGGAGAGGGCAGCCGTCCTTGGTGAGATCGCCGGTAGGAGTTGGTTGAGTTGGGAGTTTTGTTGTGCCATCGATGTGTCCCTAGAGCCCACGACTACGAAGGATGACTCGTAGGGAGTAGGACCAGAGACGGTAGTTATCGCCGTCAAGTTTTACATCAATAGATTGTTGATGAAAATGCATCTCAGCCGTCGTCATAGTAACTTGATGTTGAGGATCTAAAAGATCTAGTTTGCCAGCCAAATGATTGGCGTAAGATGTGGTAAGTCAAATGATTGACATAAGATCTACGAAGATCTGGTTGATGAGCCAAATGATTGGCGTAAGATCTATGAAGATCGAGATTTATGAACTCTGCTATGGAATTTCGAAGACTTCGTGCACAACAGAGAGTCGATCACAACTAAATCTCCGTTTCACTAAGGAAACAAGAATTGACATGATATATCTCGTGAAGTGGAATATACACTCTTACTCTCATCGCTTCTAAGACCGATTCGTCGAGGAACCTAACAAGCTATTCGGTTGATAAGCTAAGCGATTAGCTTAAAACAATTTTAAAGGTGGATGAACAAGACATCCGTGAATAGTGCCGATGAACAAGCATCACCGATGAACAAGCAAGGTTAGTGGGGTTTATGAGGGAATTGGAGAGAGAGATGAGTGGGTGGCTCTGATGCCATGTTAGAAGTAGAGCAAATCAAGGAAAAAAGAGCAATTCTATTCATTAGTATTGGGGTGTATATATACAAGAGGAGTGATCTTATTCTTCTACTCTATCCGATGTGGGGTTAAACCAAAAAGGGGTCTATTCCTATATTTAACAGGTTGTAGTTATTTCATATTTTATTATTTTCTCTATCCCTCAAGGTGGCGAGAACTTGGAGTTTGAACTTGGTTTTACATACGCATTAAATAGAATTATAGAGCTATAGATGTTATGCTATGACGCAACTCTTATAACTTGTTATAGATGTTATATACTATGACGCAACTCTTGTAACTTGTTTAGCCAAGCAAAAGCTTTGGTCAGCCTCAAAATTTTAATATTCATTAGATAGTGACCCACCAACAATTAACCCACTGCTTAAAAAAAAAAAGAAGTCTTGTTTAGGCAAGCAAAGCTTGGCCATCCACAAGTTATGACATTTGTTTGATAGCGGCCCACAAACAACAAGCCTAATATGATTGAGACACGTGACCTACTATATTGAGTTTGACAGTATCTAACTTTTTTTTAAAAAAAAGTGTAGATTGTCCCCATTTCCATCAAGTATGAAACTTGCACTAGATATTTTTAAAATGAAATTTTGTTTGAAAGACCCACAAGGATTCATCAGGATGGTTCGGTGAGTTTGCTCTCTGTTCAACGATCCCAAGTTCTAATATCTTGTCAAATTTCTTAGAATTGGGATGGAATTTCTCGAGGTTTTTCTTAGAAAGGGTTGAATCCTCCTGAATTTATGAGGGCTCTCCCTCGAGCATATGTGTCCTCTAACCAAGTTGGATATTTGTCAAAAAAAACTTTGTTTGAAAGACTTCACCATATATTTTTGCTTGGTAGTTTAATATGCCCTTTAACATCTAATAAATTTATATAATATTGTTGAATATTAATAAATAATTTGATTTTGTACTTATGTTTTGGGTGTCTTTTAAATAATTATTATATTATCTTTAGAATTCGTTTTGTAAGATCATGAACTGCAATTGTTACTTGTTGAGAAATATAATCTAACTTAGAGATTTCTTAAACTTGTGCCTAATCAATAGCTAGTAAAGGATAATTTTGTTATAACACATTATCATGCATGACACCGATATAAGAAATGTGGTGGTGAGTCTCAACCACGGGGATGGGGATTTCCTAAATGTATGTCATGAGGATGCATTGTGATGTGTATTGTTGACATTCTATGGATGACAAAATTGACCCAAACCCATTTGCCCACTCATACCCACCCACTAAATGGCACATCCAAATCCATCCATTTTACTAAAACATCATATAAACGAGTGCATATTTCTATTAGATAATGATAAATGGGCGGCTATTACTCCTACCCATTTGCCCATTTAGATGGGTATTCTTTCAAAAACAACCTCAAAGTTTTAATAATTGCAAAAAAAATTAATAGTTTAAAATTACATAAAACATCCTAAAGATAAACTAACGACCAACACACATAATACATTAGGAAATTCCCAGCAGCCCCTTAAAAATTTAAGATTTGTAAAAAACACCCACCACTTATAGTTTTGTAAGTAGTGAACCAATCTCTATTTGGGCACATATGATAAGACGCACTTGTATCCAATATCCATTCTCTATCAGAAAAGCCATTCAAGGGACATACTGCAAGAACCGTCTCAGCGACATCGGCAACATTAGCCTTTGGTATTTGTTGAATCGAGGTTTCACCACTGGTTGTTTTCTTTAGAGCATAACATTCTGACATGTAATGCCCTTTCTTGTGACAGTAGAAACACTCAACTTGTTTCTTGTCTTGGGTTGACCTGGGCTTCAAATGATTTCTGGATTGCCCTTTATTACCCTCTCTAGTCTTCGATCTACCTCTGGCTAGCAGACCATCAGCCTCCCTATCGGTATTTTTCCCATTCAACTTTGTTCTTAACTCGGCAGAATTTAAAGAGGCCTTCACATCCTCAAGACTTATGGATTCTCTTCCATACAACATAGAGTTGACAAAGTTTTCATAAGAATCAGGCAAGGAACACAACACAATGAGAGCCTGGTCTTCATCATCAAGTTTAAGATCCAGGTTTTTCATATCCATGACAATTTTATTAAATTCATCAAGGTGTTCCTGAGTGGGTGTACCTTCTTTCATCTTCAGTGTGTATAGCCGCTGCTTCAAGTACAATCTCGTAGTAAGAGATTTCTTCAAGTAGAGACTTTCGAGCTTTACCCACAACCCCGCTGCCATTTCCTCATCAGCAACTTCACGAAGCACATTGTCGGATAATGACAATTGCAAGGCGTGCTGTGAGTCTTTTCGTCAATCTCTTCGATGTTAGCACTAGTCATATCCTCTGGGTATTTCCTATCAATAGCTCTAACCGTGCCTTCACGTCATAACAAAGCCTTCATCTTTATCCTACATAGGCCGAAATTATTCTGGCCATCGAATATTGACACCGAGAACTTCACAGAAGCCATTATGAAAGATTGAAAGCCGTCCTAGAAGCAGAAGCTCTGATACCAGTTTGTTGGGATAAATCCAGCAACGGTTTGATCAAGTGTACCAAAATATTAAAACACAAAATCAAAAAATAGAGAACAAACACAAACACACAAGATTTACGTGGTTCGATCAAATTGATCTACGTCCACGGCAAGAGGGGGTTTCACTATATTTATCTCTCGATACAATACTCATACAAAAATGAGAACTCTCTCACAGAGGTTGTAAACTCACACGGGATGACTTGCTTAATGAGAGAAGGAAATCCCACCAGAGATTGTGAATCATTAAGTTCAACTTATGAGAACGACCCTGTGTCGTTTTCTTTTAACTCAAAGTTCTGTGCTTTAGCCACCTTTGTTGAAAATTTGTTCAAAGAGGGGTCCATTTCATTTAATTGTTTCGGTGAGCTTTCTGCTGTAAATCAAATTGTCAAATTTATTTCTCTTTTTCAAAACAAGTGGGTCCCGTTTGAGAATGAAAGACAAACATCAATACAAACCTAACTCATAGCACTAATCTCCACTGTTCGACTAGAACAATTTTAACCATTAACAGTGATCAATGGAACTCTAACACGGTCAAACCTCACCTAAAGACATCAGTAGGAGTAGTCACAGAAGTCTAATCAAGAGTTTGTCATAGAGAAGTCTGTCACAAGTCTGAATGGGATTAAAAAAATCCGATCAAAATCATAACCGAATGATAATTTCAGCGAAAACATGTTACCATGATGGAGGAGAGCCGTGGGTTGATGGGCAACAAAATATTCTCCAATGCCCACACAGGCTCAAAATCATCTGATGTATCTCCAACTCAAAACACTACAATGTTGCTGAAACAAAGCGCTGAACTATTGAAGTACATTGAGTTTGGGCTCGCAGGCTCTCTACCCCATCATCTGCTCTCTTTCCATAGGCAACTTTGCTGAGGAGCTTCTCATTTTCAATTTCATTGACAATATTGCCTAGCCTGTGCTCTAGCATCAATTATATATGCTGTTTGGTTAGCTAAAAAAAACAAGGAAATATATTATAGGAAACTTATTTCCTATAATAGTCTTTTTTTTCCCCCTTTGTTTGGTTTGGTTCTTAGTTTCAAGAGATGAGAGGAGATAAGTTGTCACCGTGTTATTGGATCATGTGACCCATTTGAAGGAAACTCATTTCATGATTTTTTTTTCTAAGAAATGTGTGGAAATCAACTTTTGATGATTTCCTTCCCCACTTTCCTTTTCTTTGATTCTAGGAAATCAACCAAATAGGCCATAATGTAGTAGAGTCATATTGGTATATGTTTACAGTTCGTTACCAAAATATTGTCATGAGAATTGATTAGGTTATGATTGTACTGTCAATATCATTTCTTAATTGTACCTTTTATATCAGCTGAGGATTTCACTTTCGTGAGGATTGATTAGCTCAGGATTGTACTGTGACATTGTTTCTTAATTGATTAACTAAGAATTGGTATATATACTCTGTTTGCCTGATAAATGTGTCAAATATTGTGGGCCCCTGATTTTCGTTTTATCGGTGGATTCGTTTTATCGGTACCGTTTTGTTGAAAAATAAAGCGCTGGCGGGCCCCACCGTTGTTTTATCGGTACCGAAATTTTGAGGTGCCTGCAGCTTCGTGAAGCAGCGTGCACCGCAATCGTGGTAGCGTGCAAATAAAATATTGGTGCCACGGTATTTTTCCGCGAGATCTATAAATAGGCCCGAAATCCTTGAGAAAATATCATCAAAGAAGCAACAACTCCTCTACATATAGAAGTGAGAAAATAATAGAGAGTATCTCCTTGTAAAGAGATTGTAATCCTCCTAAGTTTTTCCTCATAGTGAATTCTTCTATCGTGCGTGGTTTTACCCCATTTCTTGAGGGGTTTTCCGTAAATCGTGTGTTCTTTATTATACGCAATACTTTAGGCTGCAATCACGCTCTATTGGGCCTGGGTTTGTCCCAACAAGTGGTATCGAGCGACTTAGGGTATTTATATGCTATGCGTATGCTCTTGTGGTATACCAAGGTGGATCCTTCACATCGAGAAAATAAGCTAGATATCATTTACTCTCACGAATGCTGGGCACTATTCACGAATCTGATGCTTGTTCACAAATACGATCTTGTTAAATCTGGTTACTATTCATAAATCAGTCTTGTTCATAAATCTGATCTATTCCGCGTGAAATAGTAAGGAGTTACTGTTAGGTAGTAGAAGCAATGGCGGCAAAGTTTGAGAATTTCAAGATCGAGAAATTCAGCGGGGAGTAATTTCGTTGTGGAAGTTAAAGATAAAGGCTATCTTGAGAAAAGATAATTGCCTAGCGGCCATCGGTGAAAGTGGACATCCTGATGATAAGAAGTGGAGCGAGATGGGCGGGAATGCTATTGCAAATCTCCATCGGCATTAGGCGGCGAAGTCTTTGTCAAGTATAGAAGAAGAAGGCAACAAAAGGAGATGCGTGATACTCTAACAAAGCTATATGGTGAAGTCCTTGCACAATAAAATCTTCTTAAAAGACTTTACACTCTCGGATGGCGGAATCCACATCGATGACCGACCATATCAACACCTAAACACATTGTTCTCGACTCACAATATTGGGACATGCAATGCGGTGTGAATGAGCGTCGCGGGCTTCTGCCGGAGTCTACGACTCATATGATCAACTCATCATCAACCTCACAAATAACATCCTTGCGGAGAAGCTAGTTTTGGCCGCGTTCGCGGCTGATACGGAAGAAGAATCGGTATAAAGAACAAAGAAAACGGTAGCAAGTTCGCTTTCGCGGAGGCTTTATCGGTGGCGAGAGGAAGATCAACGGAACGAGGCTCCGATTAAGTCATGCTCGTGGTAGATCGAAGTCAAGGAGTAGAAGCATATCAAATGCTACAACTTGTTCGCGGGGAAAGTTGGTTTGTTATTCATTGTTCTTTGAATTCGTTTGACTTTCGTTGGCCTACAACAAAATTCAAAAGAAATGCCTTTTATTTCAAGGCGTACAATGAAAACAAAATTACAACTTTTCCTAAGTGAACAAGCTTCGGATCTCTATTATACGGGATCACCGCTTGCGTGGGTTCTTCGCTGTCTTAGGGGACTTTTATTCGTCCGTTGACCACGCAATTCCGATCAGTGTAAACCGGGTTACGGAACTTCTGAGGCGTAGAGGGCTCGTTTCACGAAGAAAGCGAAGCGCTGAGGATCACACTCACGAAGGAGAGGATCGCTGCGGGGATCGCACTCACGAAGGAGAGGATCGCGGGCGGGTGAGATCTACTAGGAGAAATCCAGCGCTATCCACGAGATTAAGGCGAAGCTTAATCTAGAGGGTATCTGTAGTTCGACCGAATTGATTACCTTGCGATTGAATATCGGCGTCAACTGAACTTATGCCATGGTTTTCCGGAGCGGTGTCGACGGCACGTGGATCTCGTGAGAATTCTTGAGAAAATCCCGAAAATCCGCCTCAAATCCAACCAAGTCCCCAAAATCCTCCCCAATCAACAAGACCCCCTATTTATACAATAGGGGGGTGTCCGCAAGTGGCTCGGCCGCAGCAGAGTCACCTCGGCCAGTTGGTAGAGTGGCTCGGCCATGGTGGCAGTGGCTCGGCCATGGTGGCCGAGCCTCCTCGGCCACCCAGCCAAGCCTCCTCGGCCACTTGGCCAGGCACTCGGCCACTTGGCGGAGCACCTGACCAAGTTGGCCAGGTGGCTCGGCCAAAGTGGTAAACCACCTCGGCCACCAATGAAGTGCCGACCAGAGTTGGCGAGGAGTGCGCGCTCGGCGTTTTCGTCGTCTCGTGTCGTTCTCCGTCGATTCTTCGGTCTTAGGGCTTAGTTTTGCTCGGTGATGTCGCCGTTGTGTTTGAGTCCGTATCCGATCAACTTTGAGCTCAAGCGGTTCGTTTGCATTGGCGGACTAAGTGCGGTTGATTTCGATCGTCGGCGTTTGAGTTTAGTCAACTTCGCCTCGTTGAGTTTCGTCGTCGGGTTTTCTCCACGACCGTCGTTTATTTGGCTCGTCGCTACCGCCGACTCACTTCATCGTTAGTCGACTTCGCTTTATGCGTTTTCGCGGCGTAATCCGTCGTCGAGGCGTTCCGTTATCGGATGGATCGTCGGTTGTCAACCCACCGCTTACGAAGTCTTGTTCGCATCGATAAGCAATTTTAACGCCACAGATACCCTCCAAAGCGTCTCGGTCTCGATTCTTGATGAGTGCAGGATGCTTTGGGCGTGATAAACCCTTCACCCTTTAGTTGGCGTGATAGGACTTACGAATGACCTTGGCGTTTGATCTCTCCTCTCCTTGATCTTTCCGGTGCTTTGTAGGATTATTGAAGGTATTACGGTACTGCATTTTTTGTCTGACCGTTGTTGAGATCTTGACCAGAAGTCGATAGATGAATTTCTTTTGAGATTGGCTCCAGTATTTAATTCCTCCAATCCTCTCAGGTTCTCCAGTGCTTTGTAGGATACCGGGGGTGTTACGGTCTTTGCATTTATTGCTTGACCATTGTTGGAGTTTCAAACTGTAGCTAATTAAGTTTCCTTATTGTCGACTCGTGGTGGTGAATTGTCGTCCAATTGACCATCGAGATTCCTCCGTTGATCGGGGGAATCCTTGGCTGCGACGCGTTAATTGGCATCGAACTACATGGATTTTAGCCTTCAATCGTGAGTGCAACGGCCGTACGTCGCGATCTTCGTGGATCCAGAACCGTTGATCGGTGAATCCTTGACGGCAATGCGTTGGTTAAGTATCTTGTCTCTTGTTGGAGCACAATTATCCTCGATGGGAGGAATTTTTCTTGGGACTTATTCCAATTCTAAACTGTTGACCGATGGGCCTTACGGCATGAATGGCATTGATCTGATGAGAGGAATTCTTTCAAGGTAGAGCAGCTGTCGGCGTAACATAAGCCTTGTCGAGGATTAGTCAATTTATCCCTCTTTGAGGTTCCACAGTGGGAGGAAATTGAGGGTTATCGAGTTATCCTTAAGAATATGGTAATATTCTCGGGAACTTCTCATTAAGAATTAGGAACTAGTTTATACTCGTAATCCTATTTGGAGTAGCGTCGGTGACGTTGATTAAGCGTCAATGCAATCCATACGATCGAGTTATCCTAAGAATATTTTTATGGAAATATTCTTAGGAACTTCGACAAATTAGGAAACAATTTATACTCGTTTTCTGATTGGAGTAGGATCGAGGCGACATGGGAGAATATCACGGAAGATTGAGTGCACTTGGAGCCATTCTTGATGATTTCGACCATTTGGAGGTTAAGCTCAAAGTCTACAAGATTTTGAGGCGGTAGGGTTCTCTTCATATATAGAGACAGAATGTCGACTCACGGCTTGGCAGATGCTTGCGCTATTACCGACTCAAAGTTTAAATGCAGCTGACCGTGCATCATTCGAGACTGTCACAAGCTTCATCTTCCGGGACATTTTCTGGCCTTGTGTCATGCTAGAGAAGTGAGGATAGTAGAGCTCGAATAGGAACTTCAAGCTGTAGAGAGGGTCCGATCATCTTGAAGGCGATGAAGGCCAACACAGAGAGGCTCTTGCGGTCATGCCGATAAATTCAACTCGGGCGTAAGCGGGTTGACATCGAGAAGGAGACCGCAGGCCCCAATAGTAGCAAGGAGTCTTTCGAGGTCGAGCTTCAAGCTGAACTTCAAAGAAACTTTCACAAATTGCTCCCATAAATTTGATGTTTAAGGATTAGCAACCTCATTCTTTAATCAAATATGTCTTTTTTTATTTTTTTATGATTTCACGTAAATAATTAACTATAATACCTATAGGATTTTGGCAAACCCTCACCATCAACGGGTTTGATTAGCCTTTACCAATTACCGTTTGAATTGGGCTGGCGTCGCGGATTATACGGATCCGTTCCGCACATGGCGTTGTGCTAAAGAATGAGACTCTCTTAGACTTAATGCTACGATATTGAATACTTAGGTTTCATCTTTTTACCGCAAGAGACCATCCCGTGCAGCGTGTTCTGCGTAGGCTCATCCCTTCTTAGGCTTGGGATAAAATTCCCGAATCAAACTCGGTGTCTTCTTCAATCGGAAAAAGACTAAACCGCAAGAACGATGTGAGGCGCTGGCTTTATCCCTTCTTAGGCTTGGGATAAAATTCCCGAATCAAACTCGGTGTCTTCTTCAATCGGAAAAAGACTAAACCGCAACGCTGGGTAAGGGCGCTGGCTTTATCCCTTCTTAGGCTTCGATAAAATTCCCCAAGATGAACCTTGGTGCCTTCTTTGACCGGAGAACGATGAACCGAATAAGATTGATTGAGGTGGGAAAGGAAGAATGTATTCTATTTCCCGAAGGTGAAGAGGAAGGAGGATCTCCTATCTCCGGGTAAGAGATGAACAAGAGAGGAAGGTTTTGTATCCTATCTCTTGCCAGTGGAGAGGAAGATTTTGTATCCTATCTCCGAAAACTCACCAATTCGAAATAAGAGAGGAAGGTTTTGTATCCTATCTCTTATTGATGGAGAGGAAGGAGGATCTTGTCTCCTATCTCCGGGTGTTGGAAAGGAAGGATTTTTGTCCTGTTTCCAGTGAAAGAGACAAAAAATGGGATCTCCATTTTGGGAATCTTGAAAGATGAAACTAAGAGTGGGATCTCCACTCCGAGAATCTAAGGCAAGAGAGGAAGAATGTATTCTATCTCTTGCTTCTGGAGAGGAAGAATGTATTCTATCTCCAGGTAAAATGTGGGAAAGGAAGAATGTATTCTATTTCCCAATGAGAAACTAAGAGTGGGGTCTCCTCTCTGAGAATCTTGGAAAGTGCGGATAGCTTTGCTTTTATAGGATCAAGCAACTGTAATTTGAGTGGACCTCTCGTGGGAAGGAATCGAGAGGATTTTGCCGGTGGTGGACCAGGAGATTTTTAGTGAGCCCACCGTCAATGAATTTGATCGGTGAGAGACTTTTGGAGGAAAACACAATAATTTAGGGTTACCCTCATGAAAATGAGTGAGATATTCTCTGAGGAACTTCCCATCAAAACGGGTTATCCTGAATGTACTAAGGATAATACTTTTTCAGAAACTTCCCATTTATCTAAGATTAATTGCCTACCATTCAGGTGATAAGGCGATATGCACCGTTTGAATAGACCGTGTCTATTACAAACGGTCCTTCCCATTTGGGTTCGAATTTACCTTTCTTTTTGGAGTTGAGAATTATCGGCCGTCTAGCGGCGAGGACGAGATCTCCCTCCTTAAAGGTTCTCTGTCGAACTTTCTTGTTGAAAGCCCTCGACATTCTAGCTTGATAGAACTCAATGCATTGTTGAGCCTCCAGGCGCTTCTCATCTAACATCTCAAGCTCTTCGAGACGTTTTTGATGTTGTTCTTCGGTCGTCATCTCTGCTGGGCGACGCTAAGGACGGATCTGATTTCCAACGGAGAATTGCTTCACACCAGACCGTAGAGTACCGGTAGCCTCACGCATGCATCGCATCACAGCGATATGCCCGAAAGTGCTTTTCCGAAGTTTATCGTCCGGTCTAGCTTGTTATTCTTCACAAGCCGACAAAATCTTGATAATCGTTTGTTGAACGCCTAATCCATTTGCGCTGGATTATAGGTCGCCGACGCAGACATCTTGTATCTTGAACTTTTCGCAAAACCCGATGAAGGAATTGGCGATAAATTGGGGACCGTTGTCATGCGATCCGTCTTGGGACACCGTGTCGGTAGATGACATGGTGTTTGATAAACTTGATGATCGGCATTTGACCTCTTTAGCTGGGATTGCTTCATCACTTTGGAGAAGTACGTGATCGCTAGAATAAACCGATCTTCTTTAGCGGCGGAGGAAAAATGGGATCTACAGCGTCCATTCCCCATGTCTCGAATGGCCGTGGCCGGTGGATGCAACCGCCAGAGGCCGATGCATATAATTCGCGGAATTTGACACGCGGCATTTCCGAGCCGCACTCGACCGCTATTAATCATCGTGGGCCAAAAGTAGCCCATTCTCCTAATTCGATCGTAGAGTTTGGGACCCGGTGGTGTGCACCACATTCACCTTCGTGTGCTTCGAAGGACCTCTTACGCCTCTTTGTTTGAAAGGCATCGGAGTAAAGACCGTCATACCCGTGATATAACATCACGGGTCTACGTGTTGTAAAAGAATCTTGGAGCTCTTAGCGGATTGACTCTCTCCCTACGCCTTCCTCGCGTACACCGCATAGACGAGTCGATGATAGGAAAGCCAATCTCGGCTCCAATTGGTTTGGGTTGCATGTACCTCTTTGGTAATTACCCCTTCATCTTCTTGTACCTCATTATATATTAGTGCGAAGAGTTGATGAGTCCCGACCGTAACTAATTGCTCTGGCCTCTAAGGTTGTGCTAACGACATAACGCCTAACGCATCCGCTGCGAGCGCTTTGGAGGCGTGGAATATATTCGATGAAGAACTCTTCGAACGAAGTCCGCCATTTCGATTGCTACGATGATAAGGAGTTAGATCTCGATTTCGACTTCAGTCTCCGCTGATCCGCTCGACTATCGGCCAGAATCGCCAGATGCTTCGAGATATTCGACCCCGGCTCCTTGGCGAAGCTAAGTCCGATAAGTAGCGTTGTATTGACTCGTTATTGGAACAAGGTTCGTGAGTGAATAAGCACGGGCATGACATGATTCCGGAAATCAAGACAACTCCGACTCCACCGAGATTTTAGAACATCCGGGGTACTTGCCACATTAGTGGCCCGAGAAGTCTGGCCAAAATACAATCGCCATATTTGTTGGTGCGATGTAGTGTTGACTTCACGAACTTCATCAGGAGATCATCATATAGCTCCATCAGGCCCCGTCGGGTGGCGCCAAGAGATCGCAAATCGCTTGTCCTTTGACCGACTTTTGTTGTTTGAAGTGCAAGTCATATTGGGACAAAAGCAAGGCCCATTTCGCCAAACGCCAACTCATTGAGGCGGTGGGTCATAAATATTCGGACCGGATTTACGCTAGAGATAATATAAATCGCCTCGTCCGACTAAATAGTGCCGCATTTTACGAATCGCGAACACTAATGCAAGGCATCGCTTCACCATTGGGTATCGAGACTCGCGACCACTAATGTTCGCTCGTAATACACCGCCTGCTTGGATCGCTGCCGCCGCCCTCCGCGAGTAAGGCGCTTTAACGAGTGATCCGTTGCCTTGACATAGATCAGAACGCTTTTCCGGACATGCAGGTAACAAGAACAGGAGGTTTAGCGAGATAGGACTTGATCTCTTCAAACGCTTTCTGACACGCGTCGTCCCAAATAAACGACACGCCCTTTTTGTTCAACTTAGAGAATGGTCGGCACTTCCCGGATAGGTTCGATATGAACCGTCGGATGTATGCCAATCGCCCTTGTAACCCCCTGAGTTCTCTCAGATTTCTCGGAGGTTGCAATTCTTGAATCGCCTTCACTTTGTCAGGATCGACGTGGATTCCTTTGTCGGTGATGACAAAACCGAGGAACTTGCCACTGGACATCCCAAGGAAGGATTTGGCAGGATTCATCTTTAGCTGATGAGTCCGCATGAGCTCAATACCATTCTAAGATCTTTAATGTGATCTCCTCTTGTCACGGCTTTTACGACTAAGTCGGCGACGTAGCAATTGAACTGTTTTCCGGAGATGATCTTGGAAAATCTCCGTCATTGCTCGCTGGTATGTTATACCATGCTTTGCCGTAATGGCATGACCGTAGCAAAATATACGATGGATGCTCGAACGCTCGGTGTTTGGCCATCGGTGCATCTTGATTTGATTATACCAGAAACCATCCATGAGCGACATTCTTTCAAATCCACCGCGTATTGTCGACTATGACATCGGTGATTGGAAGGGGAAGTCGCCCTTAAGTAAGCAAATGCCGTGATCTCAGAGTCCATGTGATCCCGACGAACCATTCTTCTTCGCGGACCGACTATATTCGCCACCCAACTGATGTTGAATTTCCATAATGAATCCCGATTCTATAAGTTTCTTCACTTCGCCGACGACACCGCTAAGATTTGTGGACTAAACCGCCTTTATGTTGCTTGACAGTTTGACATCCACCTTGATGTTGAGGCGATGTGTTGCCACATTAGGGTCGAGTCCCCGCATGTCCTCGTAACTCCGTGCTAATACATCGATATACTCCCGATTAGGGCAATCAACTCTTCCTTTCTTCCGAGGGAGAGTATTGCTGATGTTTATGAGTTTAGGATGCTCTTCATCACCCATATTAACTGGACTACCTCATCCTTAGTGGGGGTTCTCTTTGTTCAACCTATCCCCAAACCGCTTCGAGTTGATGGATCCATGGGTCTTCCCATGTTGGCATGTCTTCATCACTCTCAACAAGAGTGTGATCAACCGAAGCCATATTTGACATTAAAGCCTTGAAAGCTTCTCCGAGGCGGTGTCGTAATCCCAAGCCGAAGAATCGACTAATGTCCGCCTCCTTCACCGGTGGATTATTATCAATCACCACGAGCATTCATCTTCGAGGAGGATTAGTATCCCAATCCCCTTCTAAATGCATAGTAGTTATCGGCTTCCCTCTTGGGACATATGCGCTTTAGGAGGGACTCGAGGACCTCGCCCAAACATAGACATTCTCCTTGTATCAAGTCGTACCCCATGATACCCAAGGTTTCCGGACTATATCCGAATGTGGAGGATAGGCTCATTGTCGCCTTCATCATTTTCTAAGAAATGATTCTAAGTATCGAACCGTGATCTCCTTTACCGTAAACCAAGTCTTTTTCACTACTCGATCTTCGATGACGAAAGTGCCGCCCCAAAGGAGTCTCGAATCGCTTTTGTGTAAAGCAAGATGACCGAAGGCGGTGTGCAACTCGATCGTTGTATAAACTGTCATTACATCATTCAAAGACAAAGGGTACTCTAAATCGCCATTTATTGATTCATCGGCAATTTGCCAATTACAATGTTCATCCGACGATTCTTCATCGCCAAGATTGATTACAAGGTACAATGTCATTTAAAACAAAACCACCACTATAATCAAGCCCGCTTCGTGACGCCTTCTTCACCGCCGCCCTGCGCTCAGCCGATGATTCAGCCGACTCATTACCGTAGAGGAGAGAATCGATAAAATAATTCTCCACCCTTAAGCGGTTGTTTGTCGCGACCACCGTCTTGACCTCATTATTAGTGTCTACATATTTGAGACATCGATAAAGAGTAGATGGGACTATAACGCTACCGTGGATCCAAGGTCCACTCCAACAATAAGTTATAGGAAGTCTGCGTCAATCACATAGCGGTGACTTGGGACTTTAAATCCCCATTTGGCACTTTATCCGATTTTACCAAGCGGTAGAGACCGGTGTTAAACCCATAGATCATTGTGCTCGCTGATGCCACCATCGCAGGATTCCAAGGTGATACATGAGGCTAGGGCATGATGCTCCTGTGAACGGATCGACTTGGATCGGTTAACTTCACTAGAGCCAATATACGGTGAAGTATAGCGGCCTATCGTGCTTGGAATCCCTCGATGCATATCCTCCTTTGTAAAAGTAATGCAGGGAAGTGTTTCACGCAAGTTATTACATGCTGGAGCCGACTTTTCCGACTCGGCTTAATCTGGGTGAGAAATACTTCAATCAGCCTAGAGCCTCTTGTAAAGCTTCCTGCCCTTCGACAATCGGAGCAACTCAGAGAGTTATTCTAGCCGGATGTTTGCCAATTGGGCCATGACATCAAAGCGGTATGGAGAGCTCGATGTTCCGCCTATCCTCACAATCGGGCGATTGAATCGACTTCGGAGTTGAGCTTCACGGACTGAGGTTGCTTCTCCTTTACTTCAGTTGCTTTTCTTTAGCAACCTGCCTGGCCGTTGTCCTCCGCGACGAGTGAGGAGTTGTGGCCACCCCAGCCTCGACAACGCCTTTCGCTTGGATTTGGAGTGTCACGGATACTTGTAGGTGTATTCGTGTCCACTCCTTGTGGCAAAACTTCATGCTTTTCTTGAGCGGAAAGTCACCACTTCTTCATCGTCCTTCTGGAATTCTTTGAAGTAGCATGGCATAGTTTGCTTTTTCCTTTAGACTTCCTTTTGGCGAGGATGTAGTCCAGCGATCGTCTTCGGCAAGTCGGGGTGGACCCAAAGGATTTCTCCCGTCAAGGTACGAGCCCCTTCTCACGCTGTTCGTGAGGATCTTCATTCACCATCTTCATTCCTACCTTCACAACCGGCATCGGTTGGAACCAATCGAAGGCGATCGAAGCTTATAGAGGCGCATTTGCTCCCACCTTCTTCTCTTTAGAGGGTTTTGGAGTAATGACTCCAACATCGATCAAGGCACGAATCTTGTCCTTGAGATGGTAGCGTAACTTTGTAGGATGGTGTACCGCCGCTGTAAGCACAAGACGATTCAGAACCTTGTTTGCCTCCTCTTGGTTTACAATTGGGGCAACCGGATTTTGTTGTTTTCCGTAAGGTATTTGAAGATGCGGAACTTCCTCGTCCTTGAGCGAGTAAGTCTTGGGAAACCTCGAACGGATGGTTTCGATTCGAGTTTGTTGGCGCATTGAGGCCTTGTATTGTCGGTGACGCTGTTGCGACCGCCTGTGGTTGCAGCTCAACGCTTGATTAGCTTCGCACTTTGTTGCGCTTTACCTTGCCACGGACAAGTTCTCGCAGGAGCATTCACCATAGGTGACCTCTCTCCGCTTTCTTCCTTCGGGAATCGCTCGGCTTGCTCTCCGCGTATCCTTAAATCTTTCCGTGTCTCTGACGGTAGCCCTATTGCTTCCAACACGCCCAATGACAAGTTGTTATGACAAGTTTGAGAATGAACTTCTCGGTTATCGGTCTCGGCAATTCATTGCCTTATTTACGAACCTCTTGGCGAAGTTATCCTTTGTTTCCTCGTCTTTACGTTTCTCGTCCAACAAAGACCGATGGATACCTCGGTGTCATCGTCGAAGAAATTGGTGAGAAACATGGCCTCCATATCATCCCAGCCTATTAACGCCCTCGGTTTGAGACGGCGGTACCAATCGGCGGCAGCCCACGGCGGTGCCAACGAATGACCGAACCATCAAAGGCTCGCGTCGAGATAACACCTAGATGAGACTTGAAGTAGATCAAGGCCGAGTGGGCGATCCCTTCCCGCCAAACGGTGTAAAGTTGATGAGGTTGAATTTTGTGGGATCTGGGATTGATTCCCACTCCCTGGGTAAGGACATGGTATACCCGTCTTCTTTACCTCTTGGCGGAAATCAAAGTATTGATTTTGCTCTCGAGGTCTTTATTTTCTCATTTTCCCTACATCTCGTTCGGGTAAACTTGGGGAGGAACGACGGTGTTATCGCTAGCGCTTTGCCGAAAGCAAAGACGATCATCTACGCTTCGCCTCCTTCAGTCTCGGTCGCTATCTCGTTGTTGACATTATTGCGGCGACTTGGCTCGCCTTGGCGGTTCATTATTGCGTGGATCTGTTGGTCATGCATTGCTCTCATCTGCTGCATGGCCAGTTCCATTTCAAGCTTAAAGTTGTCCCTTTGCTTGGTTAGGGCCTCTTCAAGCATCACGGGACACTTGTTCCGCGCTGATCATGAATGCCTCGCGAGGTTGTCCTATGCTCGAAATTGTATTATCGGAAGCCATCGCGGAGCCGGCATCCGACACTTCATCATCGAGGGTAATCCCTTCGCATCTTGCGATAATTGTCGTTTAACAGCCCCGACCGCATCGAATATTCGCTATGATGTCCTCGAACGCACGCGACGACGCCCCTCCACTGGTCATGTTGATGGTAACACTCGGCACCATCGCCCGGCGCCCATCTTTTCTTCGCGGGCGTCTTGACTTGGGTTCGGGCATTCGTGCGAGCCTATCAAAGACCGACGCTTTTCCGGAGTCGCTTTAGCGCAGCTTGCACTGGATAACACCGCTTTGATCGCTTCGAAAGCACAAGCTGTGGCATGTTTGATTCTCTGCCTCTTTCGATTTACTGACTTCAAAGACGATAGTACAACTTCGTCGGCATGAATACGGAGCAACCTATCGTGTGTTGGCACGACTTCTCGTGTATAACGCTGTCATCGCCGATGAGAGCCGCCTCCTTCGAGAACAAATAGGCCTTTCATAAGTCACCCCGGGCGACGCACTCGCGAAAGTGTGAATCTTCGGCGGGCTCGGACTTCGATTTGAAGCCCCCGCAGCAACCGCAGGATTCCTCTTGTCTTTGTGGGTACGACCAGATCGAGTGACCCGCGATTCCTTTAGCGGACCCAGCGATCCTGACGTAAGCCCGCCGGTCGTGGCAGAGTTAGCTTCACCGGTTCGGGTACGACGGAGGTAACTTCGGCCAACACCACTTTTGTTGAGGTGCTCACAATTTCGATTTGAGCACGGGGCGAGTTGGCTGTGGCGAGCTAGGCTTGAATCTTTGGGTTCGTCGGAGTTGAAGCTTCGACGGACTTGGGTTTCCAAACTAGCCGATTTGTTGACGACTTCTTGGCCACCTCCTTCTTCAACTCGCGGGCTTGTTGTACCAAAGCCCGCAGCGTAGGGAGCGCTGGCGCTCCTGATACGCCCCCGGCTGAGAACGTTCCGCTTTGACTCGCACTCCATTCATTTGTCGCCACCTGTAGGATTCGGCTACGATCTTCACTTCACCGAGTCAACTTAGATCTTAGATCCGCCATAGCGACCCCATCCATTGATTCTTTCGCTGGGCTAATTGTTTCGCCAGCGCCGACGCTCGACGGGCTCTCTCTTGAGAGAGTCACGACGCCATTGGCGGAATCGACCCCTGCAAAGATAGGGTTCTGATGATTTAGCCGTTGTTAGGGGGGAACCACCGTCGCTGTAGTCTTGGCGGTGGTGGTGGATTTTCTCGCCTCCGCATCGAGGCCGATTGGGTCTTCCTTGCAGCCGAGACCATCCCGACTTGCGGGGAACCGATCTCGACGAGGAGGAGAGGTATTCCTCATACTTCTTTTGGTGGTCGAACTTCGACCTCCTCGATGACCGGATCGGATCCGCTGGCTATGCACGACAGCTCGTTGTTGAAGCCGTTGGCTCCCATGATCGCCGGCTTGTTCGCGGGGAAAGTTGGTTTGTTATTCATTGTTACCGAATTCGCTATGCCTTCATGGCCTACAACAAAATTCAAAAGAAATGCCTTTTATTTCAACGCATAAATGAAAACAAAATTACAACTTTTCCTAAGTGAACAAATGCTCGGATCTCTATTATACGGGATCCTCGCTATGGGTTCTTCACTGCGTCGGACTTTTATTCGTCCGCTGACCACCGCAAGCAATTCCCATCCTGTAAACCTGCTTCGAACTACAGACGAGGGCCTGCTTCACAAGGAAACGGCTACCGAGGGGATCACACTCACGAAGGAGAGGATGCGCTGCGAGGGATCGCACTCACGAAGGAGAGGATCGCCGGGCGGGTGAGATCTACTAGGAGAAATCACAAAGACTATCCCCGAGATTAAGACGGCTTAATCTAGAGGGTATCTGTAGTTCGACCGAATTGATTACCTTGCGATTGAATATCGACATCAACTGAACTTATGCTCACGGCTCTTAACGGCGCATCGACTGCCAGGATCTCGTGGAGAATTCTTAAAATCCCAAAATCCCTACCAAATCCAACCAAGTCCCCAAAATCCTCCCCAATCAACAAGACCCCCTATTTATACAATAGAGGTGTGGCGCCACAGGGGTTCGCCACTAAGAGTCACCTTCTAAGTCGCCGAGGCACTCGGTTGTCTGGCTGGGTGGTTTCGCCAGTGGCCGAGCCACCTTGGCCACTGCCGAGGTACTTCTCGCCAAGTTGGCGAGGTGCCGATCGCTGCTGCCGCCGCTCGCCGCTCTCCGCCGATTCTTTCGGTCTTAGGGCTTAGTTTTGCTCGGTGATGTCGCCGTTATGTTTGAGTCCAGATCCGATCAACTTTCGAGCTCAAACGGTTCGCTTGCATTGACGACTGGTACGGTTGATTTCGCCTCGCCGGCGTTTGAGTTTAGTCAACTTCGCCTCGTTGAGTTTCGTCGTCGGGTTTTCTCCACGACACGCCGCTTCGCTGGCCAGACGACTTCGCCGACTCATTTCAGCGCGCTCGCGACTCGCTTTTGCGCGCTTTGGCGGCAGATCACGCTTGTTCGCGCTTCCTCGATTGCTGGATGGATCGGTTGTCAACCCACCGCTTACGAAGTCTTGTTCGCATCGATAAGCAATTTTAACACCTACACAGCGTGGCAAGAAGGCACGCTCCGAGTGTTGGCACAATAAGAAGAGTGGTGATAAAAGTCTTCGTGAGCCATCAACATCTCAAGGATGCTGTCGCGACATCGCGACGATGGTGAAATCTTATACGCTGGAGCAAACACCGCTGATGAAGGCAGAAGAGGTTTGCCGATGTCCGGCTTTTAGATTCAAGCAGCCTTGGCACATGACCTCCTGAGGGAATGGTTCCACAAATATGAACCTATCTCGGGGGTTACGTATTCATGGGCAATGATCATGCTTTGGAGATCGTGGTATTGGCACCGTTAAAATTAAAATGTTTGATCGGCACAATACGCACTATTCAAGATGTGCGACATGTGAAGGGCACGAAAAGAATCTATTGTCTTTGGGACAATTAGATGAACTGGGATGCAAGACCCATATAGAAAATGGGATCATGAAGATTGTTAGAGAGCTTGTGGTGATCAAAGGAGAAAAGATAGCCGCAACTGCACATGCTCAAGGGAGAGACTCGCAGAAGCCGATTCATGTGGCATCAACCACCGTGGAGAAGAAGAAACCATGATGTGGCACCGTAAACTTGGCCACATGTCGTAACGAGGTTTGAAGATTCTCTCCGTCGTAACCCGCCTCGGCTCAAATCGGTAGCTCTTCCGCTTTGTGAGCATTGTGTTACAAGCAAGCAAAGATCGGTGAAGTTCAACACATCGAAGTTCTAAAAGCAACGCTATTCGAACTGGTTCATTCTGATGTATGGCAAGCACCAGTTACATCCATGGGAGGAGCGAAGTATTTCGTGTCCTTTATTGATGATTACTCCCGGAGATGTTGGGTGTATCCTATCAAGAAGAAGGCGGATGTGTTCTCAGTCTTTAAAGCCTACAAAGCGCGAGTCGAGCTTGAATCTGACAAGAAGATCAAGTGCTTGAGGTCAGATAATGGAGGAGAATACACAGACGGTGAATTTCTCGCATTCTGCAAGCAAGAAGGCATCAAAAGACAATTGATGCAGTATACTCCACAACAAAATGGAGTAGCGGAGCGGATGAACAGAACTCTGTTGGAAAGAACCAGAGCAATGTTGGCTACTGCAAATCTGGAGAAAGTCTTTTGGGCGGAAGCAGTAAAAACCGCCTGTTATGTGGTGAATCGATCTCCATCAACCGCAATACAGTTGAAGACACCGATGGAGATGTGGACTGGCAAGCCAGCTGATTATTCCAACCTCCATATATTTGGAAGTCCAGTGTACGTAATGTACAACGCCCAAGAAATTACAAAGCTGGATTCAAAATCCAGGAAATGTATATTCTTAGGGTATGCTGATGGAGTGAAGGGGTATCGCCTGTGGGATCCCACTACCCACAAGGTTATCATCAGCAGAGATGTTATCTTTGTAGAAAATCAACTGCAAAGAGAAGAGAAAGGAAGCACCGTGGAAGGACTCGAGATCGAGATATTCGTGTGGAAAATGATCAAGATTCTTCAAGAAGCACCGAGCATGATGTACAAGAACCAAGCCGAGGATCCGTGGTTCAAGGTCAACTCGTGAGAGAAGACCACCGGCTTGGCACTCGGGTATATTACGGAGAGTAATGTTGCATCTTGTCTTCTAACGGAGGATGGAGAGCCATCAACTTTCCATGAAGTCGTAAGCAGCATGACGATCTTTGTGGATGACAAGAATGCAGAAGAAATTGAAGCTCTCCATAAGAATAAAACTTGGGAACTTGTGACGCTACCATAAGGAAGGAAGACCATTGGAAACAAATGGGTCTACAAGATCAAGCGAAATGGCGATGATCAAGTGGAGCCGATATCGTGCTAGATTGGTGGTCAAAGGATATGCTCGAAAGAAGGTATTGACTTTAATGAAATATTTTCTCCTGTAGTTCGACTTACAACAACCGAATAGTAATCGGCTATGAGCTATATTTGACTTACATCTAGAGCAACTAGATGTGAAACAAAGATTTCTTCATGGAAATCTTGAAGAAGAAATTTATATGCTCCAACCGTAAGGTTTTGAAGAAAAGGAAAAGAGAACTTGGTTTGCGTGTTAAACAAATCTCGCACGGTCCAAAAACAGCCAAGGTGTTGGTACAAGAGATTTGATTCATTCATCATGAGCCTTGGATACAACAGACTCAATTCAGACCCTTGTGCATATTTCAAGAGGTTTGATGCAGATAACTTTGTTATTTTGTTGCTATATGTTGACGACATGTTGGTTGCAGGCCCCAACAAAGATCGTATCAAAGAATTGAAGGCTCAATTGGCTAGGGAATTTGAAATGAAGGATTTAGGATTCGCAAACAAGATTCTAGGGATGCAAATTTACCGAGACAGAAATAATAGGAAGATTTGGCTTTCTCAGAAGAATTATTTGAAGAAAATCTTGCGGCGCTTCAACATGCAAGATTTGAAGAAGAGAGGATGGAGATGTCTCGAGTACCGTATGCATTAGCAGTGGGAAGTTTGATGTTCGCGATGATTTGTACAAGACCAGACATTGCACAAGCAGTGGGAGTGGTTAGTCGATACATGGCGAATCCTGGTAAAGAGCATTGGAATGCTGTAAAGAGGGTCCTAAGATACATTAAGGGCACCTCAGATGTTGCATTATGTTATGGGGGATCTGATTTTATTGTCAGTGGATATGTTGATTCTGATTATGCAGGTGATCGTGATAATAGCAAATCCACCACAGGCTATGTGTTTGCACTTGCTGGCGGAGCTGTAAGCTGGGTTTCAAAACTGCAGTCAGTTGTGGCTACTTCAACAATAGAAGCAGAATATGTAGCAGCTACACAAGCTAGTAAAGAGGCGATATGGTTGAAGATGGTGCTGGAGGAGCTCGGCCATGAACAAAAGAAGATTCCTCTCTTTTGTGACAGTCAGAGTGCGTTGCATTTGGCAAGAAATCCAGCCTTTCATTCAAAGACCAAGCACATTCGAGTTCAGTACCACTTTGTTCGTGAGAAAGTGGAGGAAGGAACTGTGGATATGCAGAAAATTCACACCAAAGACAACATAGCAGATTTTCTGACAAAAGTAATCAATACTGACAAGTTTATTTGGTGTAGATCTTCTTGTGGTCTGACGGAGACGTAAGCAATATGGAGATGGCAAGATAGAAAGAATGGTGTGAAGATGTGATTGATCCTCAATCAAATCTTCAAGTGGGAGATTGTCAAATATTGTGGGCCCCTGATTTTCGTTTTATCAGGCGCCGTTCGTTTTATCAGGCACCGTTTTTGTTGAAAAATAAAACGCTGGCGGGCCCCACCGTTGTTTTATCAGGCACCGAAATTGGACATCAGTAGGAGTATCTTGCAGCGAAAGTGATGTAGTAGGTGGAGGTCCAGGAGGTGTGGATGAATCAATAGCACTATCATTTGATGCCATTGGAGTAAAGGAGGAGTCTACCGAAAGCGCAATAATGTACAAAGCCAATGATACGTATAGTAGTGGAATGTGATGAAGAGGGTTGAAGAAAGGAGAGATCTGAATCTGCGGTAGTATAATAGGAAATATTCTCAAAGAAGGTCACATGATCTGCAATAATGGCCTTCGAGCAAGAGGTTCATAACAACGATACCCTTTGTGAACTGCGGCTATAGCCAAGAAAGATACATCGTCGCGGTCGCGTGGAGATAGTTTATCTCGCTCATGAGTTGGAAGCGGGACAAAAGCACACATCCAAAAGTGCTAAGAAGAGAATAGCGAAATTGAGACTTGAAAAGTTGAAAATGTGGAGAGGTGTCACTAATACGTAAGATGGAGTAATATTGATAAGATAGACGACAGCTGAAGTGCTTCACCGCAGAAATCGAGGTACTGATGCTGATATGAGGAGGGCTCTAGTAGTATCGAGGATGTGACGATGTTTTCTTTTAGCAACACCATTTTGTTCATGAGTGTGTGGACAAGATTGCTGCGAGAGAGTGCCGTGTGATTTCAAAACGATCGCATTGCGAAGAGTTATATTCACTAGCACCATCGAGCGAAATATCTTTATTCGCTTATGGAACTGAGTATAAATCATGTTTGTAAAATCCTTGTAAATATCTAAAATATCAGAACGAGCACGCATGAGATATACCCAAGTGTAGCGAGAATAGTCATCAATAAAACTAATATAGTATCGATAACCAGATAAAGATGCTAATGGGGCAGGTCCCCAGATATCAGAATGGATTAAATCAAATGGGGCTAAAGTAGTATTATTACTAGATGAGAATGGTAATGCAGTTTGTTTAGCCAATCGACATCCAGTACAATTCAATAAAGAAGAGAATCTTAAGTTTCCTAAAACACCAGATTCAGACAAAAGCTTTAAGCGGGAACCAGAAATATGACTCCTCCTCCTCGCCGCAATCCTCCACGAGATCGTCATCCCCCTGCTCGGTATGCTCAGTGTGTCACTAGCACATATTCTCCTGAGTTTGTCTCTTTTCTTGCTGCTATTCACTCTATACATGAACCTAACTCATATTAGCAAATCCACCACAGGCTATGTGTTTGCACTTCCGGGCTGAAGTAAGTCGGTTTCAAACCGCAGCAGCCAGGCTACCAACAACGTATGTAATATGTAGCAGCCTACACAAGCTAGTAAAGAGGCGATATGGTTGAAGATGGTCTTTGGAGGAACTTCGGCCATGAACAAAAGAAGATTTCTATTTTGTGACGGTCGAGTGCTTTGCATTTGACAAGAAATCCAAAGATTTCATTCAAAACCAAACACATTCGAGTTCGGCATCACTTCGCTCGCGGAGAAAGTGGAGGAAGGAACCGTGGATATGCAGAAAATTCACACCAAAGACAACCTAGCGGATTTTTGACAAAAGCAATCAATACTGACAAGTTTATTTGGTGTCGATCCTCTTGTGGCCTGATGAAGACGTGAGCAACATGAAGATGGCAAGATAGAAAGAATGGTGTGAAGATATGATTGATACTCAATCAAATCTTCAAGTGGGAGATTGTTAGAAAAGCAATTGCTTCTGATGGCACTTAATTGCTCTGATCTCCCTGTGTGAGACTCACCTACCGTCCTTTGTAGCGATCTTGTAGCACACCTTTGCTGCCAGTGCTCACAAACATGACTATAAATAGCCCCGGCGTTAAGTTCAAATCATCCCAAAATCCCGTAATCTCAGTCTCGCTAAGAGAGATAAGAAACAGAGAGCTAGAGAGAAAAAAAATAGAGAGAGTATCTCCTTATAAAGAGATTGTAATCCTCCTAAATTTTTCTCATAGTGAATTCTTCTATCTGTGCGTGGTTTTACCCCAATTTCTTGAGGGTTTTCCGTAAATCGTGTGTTCTTTATTACGCAATACTTTGGCTGCGATCTGCTCTATTGGGCCCGGGTTTGTCCCAACAAGTGGTATCGAGCATACGATAGCGGATATAAATACCTAAGTTAGGCTCGATACCACTTGTTGGGACAAACCCGGAAGGCAATAAACGAGATACGGCAATAACGTAAACCCTCAAAGCGCAAGGAGTAAAAACTCCGCAATATAAGAAAAAATAATTAACGATGAGCGGCGTGCAAATAAAATATTGGTGCACGTATTTTCCGCGGATCTATAAATAGGCCGAAATCCTTGAGAAAATATCATCCCGAAACAACAACTCCTCTACATATAGAAGTGAGAGAAAATAATAGAGAGTATCTCCTTGTAAAGAGAGATTGTAATCCTCCTAAGTTTTTCCTCATAGTGAATTCTTCTATCGTGCGTGGTTTTACCCCAATTTCTTGAGGGTTTTCCACGTAAATCGTGTGTTCTTTATTACGCAATACTTTGGCTGCGATCTGCTCTATTGGGCCCGGGTTTGTCCCAACAAGTGGTATCGAGCATACGATAGCGGATATAAATACCCTAAGTTAGGCTCGATACCACTTGTTGGGACAAACCCAGGCCCAATAGAGCGGATCGCGCTAAAGTATTGCGTATAATAAAGAACACATGATTTACGTGGAAAACCCTCAAAAATTGGGGTAAAACCACGGCACATAGAAGAATTCACTATGAGAAAAATAATTAAACGCGGAACGCGTGCAAATAAAATATTGGTGCACAGGATTTTTCACAGATCTATAAATAGGCCCAGAAATCCTTCAGAAAATATCATCCCAGAAACAACAACTCCTCTACATATAGAAGTGAGAGAAAATAATAGAGAGAGTATCTCCTTGTAAAAGAGAGATTGTAATCCTCCTAAGTTTTTCCTCATAGTGAATTCTTCTATCGTGCGTGGTTTTACCCCAATTTCTTGAGGGGGTTTTTCACGTAAATCTGTGTGTTCTTTATTACTTCTGCAATATTTTAGCTGCAATCCTGCTCTATTGGGCCCTGGGTTTGTCCCAACAAAATGTGCAAGCAAAATTATTTTAAATGTAATCATAAAATGCAGTTCCGATGGTATTAAATCGTCTTAATGTAGTCGCAATTAAGGAGCTGGAGCCTGAAAGCTGAATGATGAATAATTAATTTCTCGCACAAGTACTGCTTAATAAACGACATTGACTAGCAACTACTGATAAAGAAGTTTCCTTCCCAATCTGTATGGTAGAAAACTATGAGAAATGCCATGTGTCCCCCGCCGCAATATAATTAGTATTTTAAGTCAGGTAACCAATTTAACTGTCAATTAACATTTTATTGGACTCACATTTAGAACAACATATATGCATGTTGAATAATGAAAACCTGAGTTGTATTTTGTATTGATTTCGCCCTTTTTGTTTGGTCTTTATCTGCTTGATTTCACGTAAGCACAGGTTTTAAGTATTAGGTCCTGTTTTTTTTGTTGTTGACGAGAAATTTGGCCCAATTATTAGGAATCGGTCTCTACTTTCTATTTTAATTCGACCACTATATCTTAATTATCTGATTTGGGACTATAGTCACACGTGAAATTCTCTAACACTTGGTGCAGGCACTTAAGATCATTTAAAAAGGGGGAAAAACATTTTTCTGAGAACGAAAAGATCATATATCACAAGGACACTAGATATATTGCATAGCATACACACTTATTTTGATAAATTCAACAAAATGATGTAAACATGATGGAGGAGAAGCATGAATTATTAACAAGCCTATGCTCACTTTAACTGCAACCATGCTGTGTATAGATAAGAGAAGTATAGGCATGAAAACTAATTAGCTAAGGCTTAATTTTCTCATTGCACTCCTTTCTAACGGCCAAAATCTTACTAGACTTAATTTATTTATGAATGCTGCTGTGAGTTAATGTAGAACATGCACAAAAACATGCACAAGACAATTTTCGGACTTAGTAGTCAACTACAAGTCAGAGTAGTCGACTACTCAAGTAGTAGTCGACTACTCAAGTAGTAGTCGACTACTCAAGTAGTAGTCGACTACTCAAGTAGTAGTCGACTACTCAAGTAGTAGTCGACTACTCAAGTAGTAGTCGACTACTCAAGTAGTAGTCGACTACTCAAGTAGTAGTCGACTACTCAAGTAGTAGTCGACTACTCTGAAGTAGTAGTCGACTAATCTGGGCAGATTCCGAATATGGGTTTGATTTTAAACCCGGTTCGTTTAGAGTTTATATATAACCCTAAACCTGATTAATTAGGGTAGTATTGAACAAGTTTTTTGAGCAGCCTTTGAGAAGGTATTGTGCATCTTTTGGGAGGAGATCTTGTGAGAGATTTGAGAGGTTTGTTTTTAGGGTTTCTTGGTGAGAACTTGTAACCCTAATTTGTATTCTCTCTTTTCTATTAGTAAAATCCCCCCCTCCTTGCCCCGTGGACGTAGGCAACTTGTCGAACCACGTAAATCTCGTGTCTTCTTGTTTTCTTTGTGTATTTGCTATTGTTTGTGTGGTGGTTTCTCTCGCCCGCTGTCCCGCCCCAATAATTGGTATCAGAGATGTTATTCAGATTGAAAGTGGTGTAGCTTCTGGTTTGAGGTGGTGCTCGGTAATTTCTGAGAGAAGCGGATTTATTAATACAAACGGAGAATGACATCTACCAGTAAATAGGTCAAAGTGGAAAAATTCGAGATTGAAAAGTTTAATGGAAAGAATGATTTTTTTCTATTGGAGGATGCAGATGAAAAACTCACTGATTTCGCAAAAATTGCACAAGGCTTTGACTGGAAAAGAGAAGAAGCACAAAGATATGTCTGATGAGGATTGGGAGGAGCTGGATCTGGAAGCACGGGCGTCGATTATCCTATGCCTTGAAAGGGATGTAGTTTTCTTGATAGATGGAGAGGAAACGGCTGCGGGCATGTGGAAGAAGTTAGAAAGTACCTTCATGACGAAGAGTCAAATGAACCGGATCTATTTAAAATCTAAATTGTATACTTGCAAAATGAAGGAGGGCTCATCAATCCGGGAATACATCAACAAGTTTGATAGGATCATATCAGACTTGAAAGACATAGATGTGAAAGTTGTAGATGAGGATCAGACGCTTCTACTACTTCTGTCTCTGCCGAAGTCTTATTAGAACCTGGTGCAAACACTGATGCTTGTAGGAGACAATTTGAAGATGGATGAGACTAGAACGGCGCTTCAAGCAGACGACCTTCGGAAGATTGCAACCAGTGACATGACTACTGGTGGTAACAAAGAACAAGCGCAGAAATTATTTGCTAGAGGAAGGAGCAATGAGCGAGGAAAAGCCAAGGGAGGAAAGTCTAGATCTAAATTGAGACCTCTTGCTAGAAAATCGTGTTTCAAATGCGGTGAAGTTGGGCATTTTAAGGTCGACTGTCCAAATAAGAGAGTAGGTGGAAAGATGAACAACAACAAGACTGAGAGGAGAGAGGGCAAGGAAGAAGCGAGCTACGTTTCAGAGAAAGGGAGCGATAAGGAGTGCTATCGCGTCACGGGTGGCGAGGATATCTCCGAAAAGTGGATACTTGATTCTGGTTGCTCTTACCATATGTATCCAAATAGGAAGTGGTTTACTACCTACAGAGATATTGATAGTGAAACCGTATTGATGGGGAATAACAATGCTTATAAAACAGTGGGCTAGGTGATATCAAGATCAAAATGTATGATGGAGTGGTCCGAACCTTGACGGATGTGAGGCACGTTCCCGATTTGCGAAAGAATCTTATCTCAGCTGGTGCATTAGACTCCGGCGGTTGTAGGATTGTGACGGAGAACGGAGTGAAGAAGGTTGTTCAAGGTTCCCTTATAGTGATGAAGAGTGTTCGTCACGGTAATTTATATACTCTCTCAGGTACGACGGTGATGGGAGATGCAGCGGTTGGAACTGAAGGAAGTTGTGGAGACCCATGAGAGCACACACGATTATGGCATAGGCAGCTTGGACATATGTCAGAGAAGGGTCTAGTTTTGCTCGGTAAAGAGGGTTTGCTGAAGAATCTGAAGAAACCTAGCATGGATTTTTGCCAGGATTGTGTGTATGGAAAGTCACACGGTCCGGGCCGAAAGCAAAGAAGTCTAAGAGCAAAGGGATACTAGATTATGTGCACACGGATGTTTGGGGTCCGGCTCAGACAACTTCCAAGGGTGGTTCCAGATATTTTGTCTTGTTCATAGATGACTATTTGAGGTATGCTTAGATTTACTTTCTGAAGTATAAGAATGAGGTGTTTGAGACATTCAAGAAATGAAGAGCAATGGTTGAGAACAGGACAGGAAAGAAATTAAAGACATTGAGATCTGATAATGGTACAGAGTATACAGATGGTGCTTTCAAGGAGTTCTGTGATCAGGAGGGAATTGTTCGACACTGGACAGTCAGGTCAACACCACAGCAGAATGGGGTCGTAGAGAGACTGAACCGAACATTGTGAGAGAAAGCAATGAGTATGCGATCATACGCTGGATTGGGCAACGAATGGTGGGCAGAATCGGTGGCTACAGCTTGCTACATTGTGAACCGTTCACCAAATTCGATATTGGATGGTGATACACCCTATAGGATGTGGTCAGGGGAACATGCAGATTATGATAGGCTTAGAATTTTCAGATGTATCGCCTACTATCACGTCAATGAGGAAAAGCTTGATGTGAGGGCCAAGAAGGCAATATTCTTGGGATATGCGAAGGGTGTAAAAGGCTATCGCCTTTGGTGTATGGAAGATTCGAAGTTCGTGATCAGCAGGGATGTTACCTTTGATGAGAAATCCATGATTGCTAGGGCGCCCAAGGATGATGGTGTTAGGACTGATGAGACTTCTAACTCTCAGATTATTGAAATAGAACCTAAAGACCAACCAGGTTCTAGTCATGTTTAAGTGGGAAGTCAGGTAGATGATGAGCTTGAGCAGGAGGAGGTTCAGCAGGAGAATACACAGGTACTACAAAACAGCAGCTCGAGGATAGTTTGGCTTCCACTAGGCCAAGGCGAGCATACAAGCATGTACAGAAGCTGGGGGCTGATCAACCCCTGAAGCACTATGGGCAGGTTAATTTGGTTGAATACGCACTCTCGGTGGAGGAGGACGAGTCGGTCTCCTTCAAGGAAGCTATTCGGGATAAGGATAGTGAGAGTTGGTTGGCTGCGATGGAGGAAGAGATGGAATCTCTTCGGAAGAACCAAACATGGGAGGTGGTCCCATTGCCCGTAGGAAGAAAAGTTATTAGTTGTAAGTGGGTGTATAAAAAAAAGAAGATCTTTCAGAGCTCGGTGGTACAAGGTACAAGGCAAGGCTAGTGGCTAAGGGGTTTGCACAAAGAGAGGGTGTGGATTACAATGAGATATTTTCTCCGGTGGTGAAACACACTTCTATTTGGGTGCTATTGAGTATTGTTGCTCATGGTGATCTTGAGCTGGAACAACTCGATGTTAAAAGGGTCTTCTTGCACGGAGACTTGGATGAAGAGATCTACATACATCAACCTGAGGACTATAAGGTTGAGGATAAGGAGGATCATGTGTGTCGTTTGAAGAAGTCACTGTATGGATTGAAGCAATCTCCCCGGCAGTGGTACAAGCGATTTGACTCCTTCATGCTGAAGCATGGATTTTTCTGAAGCGACTATAATTGTTGGGTTCACATTCGGAAGCTTCGCGGAGGTGATTATATCTATCTCCTTTTGTATGTGGATGACATGCTTATTGCTTCTAAGAGCAGGGTGGAGATAGATAGGCTGAAATCTCAACTTGGTGAAGAGTTCGAGATGAAGGACATGGGCGTTGCTAGGAAAATACTGGGTATGGAGATTAGAAGAGAGCGGGCGAACCGACGATTGTTCTTGAGTCAGAAGGGCTACATAGAGCGGGTGATCGCGAGGTTTGGGATGCAAAGTGCTAAGTCGGTGGTGACTCCATTGGCTTCACACTTTAGGCTTAAAACAATCTCCCACTACAGCGAAAGAGAAGGCACATATGGAGCGTGTTCCCTATGCTAGTACGGCGCCAATACCTAATGGTGTGTACACGCATATTTCACAGCGGTTAGTGTGGTCAGTAGATTCATGGCGAATCCGGGAAAGGCGCACTGGGAAGCAGTGAAGTGGGTCCTGAGGTACTTAAAGGGTATCGTTGATACAAGTCTGTGTTTTGGTGGAGAAACATGTCAGATTGATGGGTTTGTGGACTCTGATTATGCGGGAGATCTAGATAGACAACGATCTACTACTGGTTATGTATTCAAGATACATGGAGCTTCGGTTAGTTGGCGATCGATATTACAGGCTACAGTGATACTTTCTACTACAGAGGCTGAGTACATGGCCATGGCAGAGGGAGTGAAGGAAGCATTGTGGTTGTGGGGTCTTCTAGATGATTTGGGGATTGAGCAGGAAAGCGTGAACTTGTGGTGCGACAGTCAGAGTGCGATTCACTTGGCGAAGAGTCAAGTTCATCATGCTCGTACCAAGCATATCGATGTCAAGTATCATTTCGTGCGAGATGTCATAGAGGAAGGTGATATTTCTCTCATGAAGGTGCACACGAATGAGAATCCCGCAGACATGTTAACCAAGGTGGTCACAGTTAGCAAGTTTAAGCATTGCTTGGACTTGCTTCATATCAGCCCGTGTTGATCTGCCCAAGAGGGCATGGCCCTTTGGGGCGGTGATGGGTGAGGTGGAGATGATTTGCAGAACTACGGTCAGCTTGATCCCGGTGGAGGGTGCGTGGCGACAGCGGTATAGTGGCCTTTGGATTAGCTGGTTTGGTGATGAAGATCTCTAGATATGTTCGCGGTGTTCTTCTGGTGTTCGTCCAAAATTTGAGGTTTATCAAATGATGTACGAAGTGGAGAATTGTAAAACATGCACAAGACAGTTTTCGGGCTTAGTAGTCGACTACAAGTCAGAGTAGTCGACTACTACCGCAGACGCAGAGATGGTTTTCTTTGGAACCTTAGTAGTCGACTACTCAAGTAGTAGTCGACTAATCTGCAGTCGACAGAAAGGTGTTGCTCTGTTTTGGGCCTTAGTAGTCGACTACTCTGAAGTAGTAGTCGACTAATCTGGGCAGATTCCGAAAACGGGTTTGGTTTTAAACCCGGTTCGTTTAGAGTTTATATATAACCCTAAACCTGATTAATTAGAGTAGTATTGAACACGTTTTGAGCAGCCTTTGAGAGGGTATTGTGCATCTTTTAGGAGGAGATCTTGTGAGAGATTTGTTTTTAGGGTTTCTTGGTGAGAACTTGTAACCCTAATTTGTATTCTCTCTTTTCTATTAGTAAAATCCCCCCCTCCTTGCCCCGTGGACGTAGGTAACTTGCCGAACCACATAAATCTCGTATCTTTACTGTTTTGCTGTGTATTTGCTATTTTTTGTGTGGTGGTTTCTCTCAGCTCCGCTGTCCGCGCTCCCAACAGTTAATAGACAAAAAATTGGCAGAGGAAGTAGCTGGAAGCGAAATAGACTTGTAAAGATCAGAAATGAATTAGCCAAGTACAAATGATAATGACATACAAATACTAGCAACCTGTAATATATTACGAAAATTTGGCATCGAGCTACAGTTCTATCTACCTGCACTAGTCTTCTTTTATATTGTCAAGATAGTAAGTGCACTGACCTCAACATAAAGAATACACAACTACTAGCAACCTGTAATATATTATGAAAATTTGGCATCAAATTACAGTTATATCTACCTGTACTTGTCTTCTTCTATTGTCGAGATAGTAAGTACACTGACCTCAACATGAAGGATATAGCTCAGGATATCAAAGTTAAGAAAAGGGTGAGACTTTGGGGTAGTAAAGCGCAAATACCCTTTTTTCAGAAACTTGATTATCCGTTACCGGGGACATCCATCACAAAACAGAATTAATGGACGACCCCAAAAAATCGGATTTAGTGTTTCGTTAGTATTATTGTTCTTGAGAAACTGAGCTGATGTTTTGGAAATGTATAAGCAGCAAGATTTTTGTGGAAATCAAACCAAAGAAACGGAGAGTCAGCAGTCCAGTGATCATCAATTGAGTCCACGAAATGCCTTCAAAAGTTTTTATCATCTAACAACACTCAACAGAAGTTGGCAAAGTAAACAACATTGATAAATTCAACTGGAACTAAACCTGAGTCTAAGCTAGAAACTGTTGTTAAAATTTTGCGTGCCTAATCCTGAAAAATAGCTCCAAAATCTATTAAAAAAAAATTGCCTAATCCCTAAGCTAATGAGCTTCCTTTTCAGGTCCAGGCTCAACTACTGCCACAAAGAAGTTCCAAGATCTTTACTGCTCAACATGTCTTTCCATGGCATTCGAGTGCACCTGCATCTCTCGTCAACGACCTCACTTCCTCCTGTTTTCCAACTGCAAACATTTGCTGAGATGCATAACGAGGTCCGTTTTGACCTTTGTTCGCCTGCCCAAATCTTGCTCCATTGACGAAACCATCGGCCACGGACTTCAAAGTCCACTTTGTGTTCCCTGGTTCTTTCCATGTTATCTGTAAATTTTAGAGTTGTACTGGTTTAGTAGGAGTAAAGCTAGAATAAACTTCAGGGGACTGAGGGATCTGTCTACCAATTTTTTCTTCTGTTGCATTTGCTTTTAGATTCGTGCCCGTGTGTGATACACATCAAGGCATGTATCTGAAAGATAGCTTTGGTAACAACCCAGCACGAATCTCAAAGTAAATCCAATTATAGATTAAAAGGGTTGGTGGACAGATTCATCAGTCCACTTTAAATTTATTTTAGATGCTCAGATTAGATTTCCTCACCTCTTTGTTAGATTTGGAAGCAACAAACACATTGGCTTGGCTTGTGATAGAGGGATTCATACTACCACCAATTGCATACTCCTTCCATCCATCATAGAAATTATTCACCACATGAGCATACCCTCGTCGAACCCTAGGCATGCGCTGGTTACAGTTAGGTCCGAACCTATTGAATGCAATTGTGACCTTCATTCCGCTATCCTTGACGAAGCTATCACTGTGACCGAGTAGCATGACCTTATCGTGGTCCAGGAACCAGTTGTTGGAAATGGTTATATTGGTTGACCCATGTGTAACGTCAATAAGACCATCTTGTCCTTGGGAGAGCGTGTTGTGATCGATCCAGATGTTGTTTGAATGCATTACGCTGATAGCATCGCCGTCAGATTTGCCATGATCCTCGACCGTTCCTCCCGGACGAACGACTGGGCCGGCGGCAGTGGGGTGGTTGTGGTGGAAGTTTAGTCCGTGGATGATCACATTCTTCACCTGATGAAATTATGATAATCAGAATCTGTCATTGTCAGTTATGATCTGGATACGTGTCATGTCAGCAAAATAGCAATCAAGATGTTGGAGTGATCACAGCAGTCCTCGTCTATCCAAATTGGGTAAGCGAAGACTGTTTGTGTTACTCTAAACTTTTTGGTTGGTGTGCTGTCAATGTGATGCATACCCAATCTGTCATTTATAATTTGGGTGTATTTACGCTAGTCTTGATTTATCCAAATTAGACAAATGGGAATTAGTGTAATTATCTAGCATCTTGGCTGGCGTAATGTTGACATGGTGTATAGTCAGTGATGTATTTATGATGTCTCTGTAGTATATGAAAATGTGAGATTAACACACCAAAAATAATCAAGCAAAAATGCAGCACCTCATGAAGCAAGAAGCCATCTCCATTTGCAATATGCACGTTAGCCCCTCTACCATCAATAGCAGTAAAACTACTAACAAGGAGAGGCCTCCTAAGCTTGATAAGCACATCTCCTTCAAACCTGATCCAAACTTTTCCGGCAATCGTCGTCGCTCCATAACGCAACGTACCCGGCGTAGGTTTTACCGGGTCATCGCTAGGGTCCGTGACCTTGTACATCTTTAAGCCTGGGCCCAGGTTCTGCGTCATTTTTCCTGTGAATCCTACCGAGCAAGTCGCGAGCTTTGATCGGTCAACAGCGTAGTCCAGGCCCCTCCAGCACCGGTCAATCGGGTTTAATCCGGTGCCGGCATTGGCTGGAAATGGAAGGATGAACAAAAGGAAGAAGAAGGAGAGTTTGGAGTTTGTTATGGTTACCATAGCTTTTGAGTTGCTAAAGTAAGGAGTGCGTTGAGAGTTTGAGTTGGTTTTCTCACTGTGAGTATGATGTATGATGTTTGTTGCCCTTTTAAATAGACAGTTTGTAAATAGTTAAGGGTGTTTAATGTGTTGAATAGTTTCTTAAGTTAGTTTCTTAAGTTTTAATGGGACATAAGTTTTCTAGCATGTTACAAGTTTGTGGGGTATAAATAGTTTTGTCGGTTACATTTTTTTCCCTTGAACTCTTATAATAATTCGGATAGTCTTGAAGTCTGCCATTACGTACCTTTGAGGATCTATAACCTCAATCACTAATGGCATTACGTACCTTTGGCAAAACATTTGAGGATCTATAACTAAAAGTATGTTTTGCTTTTTTAGTTAAGAGTCTTTAATGAGTTAAATAGTTTGTTAAATTTTAATGGGAGATGAATGTGTTTAATATGTTTTAAAGTTATGGGGTATAATCTTGGAGGTTACATTCTTCCCTTGAACTTAATAGTGCATTAATATAGTCATGTAACGGTATTTTTTTTTTTTTGTGGGCCATGGAGAAATGACCAATGAGCAAAAGGAAAGAAAACAGATTTTCAAAATTTAATTATAAAAAACAAGCAAGCCATTATTATTCAAAAATGACCAACTTTTGGCCACAACAACATTGGCAGCTAAAAGTTGGTCATTGTTTAAAGTTTTAGTTTTTCTAATTAAGTGGGATTGCCAATATTCACCAATAATTAACAATTATAAAATAGTCGTGGTTGACATCCCTAGTCATAATAACTATCGGTTAGTTCTGCATTAAGGGAATTCGTGAGGAGATCAAGGTGTTTGAACAAACACTTGTTAGAGAAACCTTCTAGGTTTCTTAGTGATGAATGTGAAAGTTGATGAGAAGGAGATTTGCGGCTTTTCATTGAGACACTACCTACATATGTTTGGCTGAAGAAGCAATGGTGAGAATGCAATTTATGGCGGTCTTTATTGATAAGTGTCGTCAAAGATCCCTGTGTACTACATCAAAACACTGAAATAGTGTCCTCGGATATTGTTAATTGTTTGATTCACACTACAACAAAAGTTATAAATTATGATTCATTTTTTGTATCCACGCGACATATTTTTATGTCGCAAAAATAGAGTGCGACACATATCAAAAGTGTGGTTAGAGCATGTGTGGAGAGCGTCTTTCTACACACGTGAGAATGTGTCACAAAACTCACGACACATATACATGTCGAGAGTGGTGACACATACATGTGTCACAAAAGTCATGACACATAGTTGTGTCTAGACCATAAAAATATAAAGAGTATCATCATTCAACACTATAACTTCCCAGAAGGTCACCCATCCTAAGATTACTCTCATCAAAGCACGCTTAACGATGGAGGTTTTTAGCTTATACACTCATAAATGTTTAATCATCATCACAATTAAAATCTAAGATTCATTATTTAAGCCCATTAATAAGTTCTCTCACAATCCATGTTGGACTATTAGCCTTTTTCAATTATATTTAATTGTATATCTAATAACACAAATATGTATCATGATTTGCTACACTTTTTATTTGTGTCACTATTGTTTAATCCTTTGCAAATAAAATGATATTTTTATATGTGTCATAAAATAAGTGTGGACACATACAACTTTTGTTGTAGTGTCAGGAGTTTATGCATTGTTTGCTTCAAAGATTATGTTCTCCATTATTGGATGGGTCCTTGAAGAGAAGTACAGCAGTTCTTCATCCTACTCGAGGTTTTGGTATGAATAATTGTTAATTACCCGAGGTTGCCAACCTCAGAAATGCCAATTTATATATATTTATAACGAAATATGATATACTGTTTAATTCTTTAAACAGTAGAACGTACATAGGACCAATTTATTATAACTAAATATCATATCATACTCTCTTTAAAACTATGAGTTTGGAAAAAGCTTTCCATGGTCAATTTTACCGTTCACTATTTTGAATATTTGATTTAAATTTTAATCTATCCTAATCCTAAGTATATCCTATACTAATCCCACGTGACCTACGTATAGCTCAACAATTTAAAAAAATAAGATTAATAAAATACATGAAACAGCTCCACGGCATTAGTTTGTTAAGGTAAAGAAATCGTACGTAGCTAACATACTATAATACATGAAGTATTACACACAAAAAGATTTGAAAATTACACAAAACGTCCTCAAAAATACAAAATTACACAAACCACCCTAACTTTTCAAAACTTAAAATAACAAACATCAAATCTAGAAATTAACAAAGAATCCCCTAAGAATTTAAAATTTGCAAGTAACACCTTGAATGTTTCAAAAATTATAGAAACCCCTCAAAAATTCAAATTATAAAAAATACCCTAAAATTCTAAAATTGCAAAACTTGAAAACTACATACATGAATTCAAGGGATTACCATTAGGCACCTAAAAATTTAAAATTTGTAAACAAAATAATCTCAAAGTTATAAAAATTGTCAAAAAACTCGCTCAAAAGTTAAAATTTGCAAAAACCTAAAATTTCAAAATTTATAACCAATCCACATCAAATCTAGAAATTATTAGTAGACCGCTGAAAATTTAAGTTCTGCAAAAAACTACCCAAAGTTTCAATAATGGCAAAAAACACCCTCATAATTTCAAAGTTGCAAGAAATAACCTGACATTTGAAAACTTACCACCAACACATGAAACATGGAAATTACAAGCACACAACTTAAAATTTAAAATTTTTAAAAAACACCCTCAAAGTTTTAAAAGCGCTAAACACACCCTCAAAAGTTAAAAATCATAAAAAAGCTGCTAAAATTTCAAAACTTGGCAAAGAAAATTATTTGATATTTTTTCATCAAGATATATATAAATTTTACTTCCAATTTAAGGTTTACTATCCCTTTTCAGCATCTAAAAGTAGTCTAAGTTGATGTTGGTAAAATAATAATAATAATAGATTAAGAACATCCAGTTTAGGTACAATAATGTAAAAATATATTGATAGATTAAAATTAATATCATTGCATAAATTAAAGTAACCATATAATTTTACTAATAAGTTAGAGTAGCAAAAATACATCAGTAGCATTACTTGATAGAAGACTAAATCAAATAAAAGCGGTAAAAGATTATAATATAATAGTTTACCATTAATTGATTATATTTTACAAACATTAATCTCTAATGTTAATAATACTACAGGATAAAAAATACAATGAGTTATGTATGGAGAAACTATTGGAAAGTTTAGAGATATCCTTCAAAAGAATCAAGTTATTTTCATTTCAAATGGAGAAGTGAAGGAAATAAATCCAAAATTGAAACACCCATGAATCATTTGAAATGACATTGAAAAAGGCATATCTATTAAAGAAGCACCGATCGAGTTCGCCTTGAAGAACATATTAAACAACTTTGTCCCAATCAAAGAAGCATTCTCCATGGAAGATATAAGAAAAATTAGTAAGTATTTTTAAAATTTCATACTTTATTCTTCAAGTACTAAAGGAATCATAAACTTATTATAAAGGTACATGCTAATAACCTACAATAGAAACTAACATGAAGCCATTGATCAACTATATTATGATTACAATATATAACAAGCCAAATAAGAAGAGGGAAATCACTATAATGGGCAAAAGGTACACACATAATACTTTATTTGCAATAGCGTAAGCAAAAAAATTAAAATCGACCTTTTCTTTTTCCCATACAGTGGCATGACTCTACATGTAACTTTTTGGGGATATAGCTACCAATGAAGGATCAATTCTTGAAGACTTAATAAAAATAAGCATGCAATAGCTCTATCAGATTTCAAGATCTTTAAATATGAAAGTAACATATTTTATTATAAAAATTCTTATTAAAGGCTACTAAATATAAACTTCACCTTATTTACGTCTCAAATTCCTAGGGGAGATCATGTCATCATAAATTGCATCAACAATGTATGTGTGTGTATATATATATATATATATATATATATATATATATATATATATATATATATATATAACTTTTGAGGATGTGTTTAGCGACTTTTTGTGATTTTCAACTTTTGAGGGTGTGTTTAGCAGTTTTGAAACTTTGAGGGTGTTTTTAAAATTTAAAATTTTAAGTTGTGTGCTTGTAATTTAAATTGGAAGTTATATATATATATATATATATATATATATATATATATATATATATATATATATATATATATATATATATATATATATATATATATATATATATATATATATATATATATATATATATATATATATATATATATATATATATCAACCAGAGATAGAACTTATTGAATAAATAAGAGAATAGTAAATAAATCAAGGAAACATCCATATAACACAATAAAGAAAAAACGTTACAAGCATGGCTCATTCAAAACAAGCTGCCAAGACAAAAACATCTCCATCAAGGCTCTTTACAAATGCAATAGAAATTTAAATTATTGATATATGGTACCATCACAATATTCAAAAGAGGTATGATCTTACAAGACCTACTACAAAATTCACACAGTTAAACCTAACTATAGTTTACCAATAAATAGACATGTTATTGCACCTTGGTACCCCAAAAGATTTTTGTTAATCCTGTATGAAAATCGACACGAACCCAATCTCATGCCAAAGTAAGCGAACTCGGGGCGAAGGGGATATCTCTGCTCTCACAAGTGTTCAGCTACTAAGGTCAGATGCTACAAGATCAATGGACGCTGAAGCAGGTAGATCTGTCATCCGCTACAAAGGCAATTGCGCATAGCCTCCTGACGACTTATTACAAGAACTTCGGGATCGCTACTGTAAGAGATGCACAAGACTCATCCGATCGGCATCATTCGGCGTCTCCGCCTTGGCCGACTGCTCGCCATGCCTTCTGACGACTCTTAGAAGACCTACTGGATCACTATCGATCACTACATACCCTAAACGAACGAGATTCTACTGATTGTTACAAGACTGATCAAGCTAGAGCTCACCGACGAAGCAAGACTTCCGCAACAATCCGACCACAAGCATGTTCTGACTCAAGCACAAAGACTAGCTACAAGCATTCTTTAATGGTCGCTTGAGTGCGACCCAACAACAAGTCAACATCACAATTAATGTGACCACATGGCTTTGTAGCCATTCCCCATACCTCACATCAAATCAATGGTCACTCTTTCCACACATAGTGACATGTGTAAAACTAATCTTTGAAATGACCAAACGCCTCTCATTCCTACAAAGAAAAGGAACTATTCTCAATACAAAGGTAAGCCATTTTTTCTCTCCCCACTTTTCGGGAATTAAGAACTCTTCGTTCATTTTCTTCTCCACTCAAGCTCAAAATACCGACTTGATCGGAGGTACAACGGGGAGCCAAGTCCCGTCCTCTCACGAGCTTCTACGTGGGGAAAACACCCAACTTCGAGCTAGGTATTGGTGGAGGGGCGGATCCTGTCATCTTCAACCTAAAGCTAAGCTCACACCGGGATTAGTGATGTGATTATATACATCAACAGCACCCTTAAGGCAAAGATAACTAACATTTATAATAGAGTTGGGCAATGATTCTACACTTGCAAAGGCTACAATGAGAAGGTTGATAGAGATGTTAATAATGAGTGTCCAAATGATAAATATTGTAGGATACTGATGACTTAGTATCAAGGTTAAGTAATATCCTTCATGACATAAACATGTTGAAATCAAATATTAATATTATAATCTAAGGCCAATTGATAATGAAAAATACAGGTATTTAGTTCAAATCCTCATGGAAAATGACACGGACAGAACAAATATAATAATATTTGAAGCAGCAGAAACTCTTATTGGATGCACAAAAGCAAAATTCTCTATTATAGAGAAAAAAGTGGTAACTCCTAACTTAATTTAATAATATGTTAGAAACACAAAAAAATTTAAATATATGAAATTAACATTTGTTCTCATTAAAACAGAAAAATAATCAAAGTCTGTATTTCCGAGAGCTTGTGTTGAATATCGAAAATCCATTCAAGTTTCTTGTGGACGAGAAGATAAAAGATGAATGAATCCAGGAAAAAATAACAACACAAGAAATTCAGCTCCAACCTGATGTCACAATCGATGAAGACACTACTCTAGAATTGCCCAGGAAAAAGATAAAGGTGGAGAAGGATTAATCTTGGCTCAATAAAAAAATAAAACAGAATGAATAAAAGATAATATTTTCTAAATATTTTATAGAATAGTTTATTTTTAGTAAAATTACTGAATCTTTAGAAGGGATTTTCATGAACTTTTTAAATAATTTTTATATGCTTATGTGGATGCATTTATCATATAAAAGTGTACTAGAGTTGGCATAAATTTTAGTTTATAATTTTTGATGAAGTCTATCAATGATTAGGAAAAAAACTCCATATTCTCTTTTGTGTCATTTTAGTGCTTTTAATCAATCATCTTGGTTTATTGGCTTTAATTAGTCTTCTGTTTTAACGCTACTTTTCATGTGCTTTTCACTTTTGCAACACTATACTTCCTCAAGGCAAGTTTAGTTTCATGTTGGTCCAAATAACATTAAAATTCAAATTGGCTTAGGATAAATTTCTTTCATGTCAATTCAATTATCAACATGAAAATTTAAACTAGGTGTACCATTCAAACAAACATCAAAGATGATAAATAATCATAATACTAAAGTTTATAGACAAACATAAGTGAGCAAAAACTATCAAAGTGGAACCGAGAAATAAATTTTAGTAAGAAAATAAAACAAAAATACTTAATCATGGTATTTAACCACATGCATTGTGCGTGCATAAAACCTAGTATGACATAAATGTCTTTGGTTTTCATATATATATTTAATTTTAATTAAGTAATATATTGTTACTATTTTATATCATATTTACAGGAGTGTTAAAGAACATAATGCATTGACGTTTTCATGCTCATATTAGCATTTGACATGTTTATTTATCAGAATGCCCATATTCCATCACTGGTAATAAATTTTTAAAAAAAATCCTGCATAGCCTCATAGGATGGATATCTTACAATGTGAAAATATAAAAATATTTGAAGCATGAAGTAAGGAAAATTTCAAGAGAAAACGGTTTCCTTCGTCTCTTTTCAACCATGAACATCTTTAAGTTACGAGAGGACAATATATAAAATTAAAATTCACGGTTAACAATGGCCTCAATCAACAAAATTTTCCTTTACGGCAACTCAATGCACCTGCATCCTGTATCAACAAATCCAGGGACTCCACGCCTCCCACAGTGAAACTCTGCAGAGCCCCATAACGAGGAGTAGTACCGTCTTCATTTTGATGCATGAAGCTGGAGCCGTTGATGAACTCATCTCCTCTCGATTTCACATGCCATAGCTCGCCCGACTGCTTCCATAATATCTGCATCACAACCATTCATTAGATCTACATTGGTAATATTAGAGTAAAAAACTATAACCCTCAACTCTCATTAAAACTCATGATCATTTGACATGATATCAGAGCACCTCAAGTTCAATTCGCACTACATTGACCGGGAATTTAAAGCAGATTACAAAAAAAAAACTTTTGCATGGTCCAGGTTTTAGCCGAAAAAGGACACTCAAGCTGTGGGGATATGCTAGAGTATAAAACTATAATTCCCAATCCTCATCATAACTTTAGAGTTTTGGTATAGTGGAAGGGTCCTTTGACAAGTAAGATGCAAGGAAATTTTTATTAGTCAACAATGGTGATCCAATTATATAAAGGATCAGTTCTCACAATTATGCAAAGGTTAATTGTAAGTAGTAAGTACATCCGCTCTACTATGTGGATGTAGCTATATATACCTTCAAAAAATCACATTTACAGACCCTAGACCCCAAATGAAGGTATATTTCCATTAGGTTGAGATGTCACACATTAGATTTTTATGCTCAGTTCAGAGCACACTTTAGTTTTTTCAAGGTATTCAATTTCGACATACCGAAGAAAAAAACATCATCTGGGTTTCAAGAGGTGCAAGTCTAATGAAATATCATAGAGAGTGTAAGTTAAGACATTGTCATACTATAAGAGGTGTATCTTCAATTAACCGTTGCATAAAAACATCATACAACAAAAAAGTGTCTATCCCAAATGAGGAATATTTAGGAGCTCCAAAAATAATTAAATAAGTATTTTCTTAACCCGAAGCGACGTTCAAAATGATGAGATTTCCAGCAAGAGGATTCACGTTAGCAAAAGAAATTCAACATGCTACTCTACTTGCAATTCCTCACACAAAATCATATCAACTAGATATTACTTTCTACTTCTCAAAGTCAAGAAACCATAACAGAACATAAGAAATGGAATGGCTTTCTTCTTACCTCAGCGTTGCCACTTGACACGAACCGATTGGACTCGCTCAAGATAGTAGGGTGATGGCTCCCACCAATGGCATACTGCTTCCATCCATCGAACAAATTATTTGCGATGTGCACATACCCGTTCCTGATCCTAGGCATCCTCTGGTGGCAATGAGGCCCAAATCTATTGTACACGATGGTAACTCTCATGTTCCGATCCATACTATCTTTATCATCGGCCCCGAGGAGCATCACCTTGTCATGGTACGTGAACCAATTGTTAGAGATGGTTATTCTTGAAGACCCCAGTGTAATGTCGATGAGCCCATCTTGTGCATTAGAGAAGGAATTGTGATCGATCCATAGTTTCGATGATCCAACGACTCGAATTGCATCAGAGCCTTCTGGGTTACCAATATTCATTTGTTTCCCTCCCTTGATAGCCACCAAACTTCCAGATGTTTTCTTAATGTCATGGAAGTGCAGTCCATGAATGATTACATTGCTCACCTGTTGGAATAAGGGATTTTTTTAAAAAAAACATATTTTTATACTCGTGAAATTGATATAAGAGAATAATGAATATCTTTATCAAATGAGGGGATTCTTTTATGTACAATGATGTGACTCAATCTCAACCAAGTGAATAAAAGAGGAGAGAGAAACCCTCATAGCCATACTTGGTTGAGGCTGAGACTTGGTTGAGATTGAGTCACATCATTGTATGTGAGAGAATCCTTATATGACATGTGATACCGAACCGCTTGATATACAATACCTGGTAGAGTAAGAATCCGGCCCCTTCATTAATGTGGACATTGGCGCCTCGACCGTCTATGACAGTGTAATTGCTTACAAAGAGCGGTCTCTCGAGCTTAATGCACATGTCATATTTGAACGTGATCCACACCTTTCCAGGGATCTCCGAGGTCGCATAACGCAACGTGCCCGCTTTCGGATGAGTCGGATGATCGCTCGAGTCGGTGACCTCGTAGAATGTGACCTTCTTCCCTCTGTTCTGCTTCATCCTCCCGGAAAACCCTACCGAGCACATGGCGAGTTGTTGTCGGTCCTGGTCCCAGTCCGGATTGCTTCTCCAACACCGATCGATGTGGTTCATGTTGATGTAGCGCCTCGGATTGTATTCGACCATGGCATTGGCGAGAAAAGGGAGGAGGAAGAAGGAGAGGGCGAATTTGAGGGCCATAGTGAGTGAAGGGGAGGGGATGAGATTGAAGAGAGGTGTTCAGCCTCTCTACCTCTCCCTCTCTCCCTTGGAACTGCTCTCAATGCATTAGGAGGCATTCTTGAAGATGATTTGAGGTGCATTTTATAGGAAGGTTCTGCTATGTGGTTGGATTTGCTTGTTTCAGGCTTCCATTGTTATTCTTGGAGTTGGTTACCTTTGGGTTTTGATTGAAATAGAATGAAATTTGGTGTACCCTTCCTTTCCTGCCTAAATTAGAAAGTACGGTTGGATAACTAGCCATCTCACGTTTGTCCAAATATAGAGGTTTAGGGATGTAGGTGTATTCTTCATTCTTATCCTCATCCTTTTAGGGGCTGTTTGGTTCACGCAAAATAATTGGGAAAAAGCTTGATTACCAGGAAAACAGCCTCAAACTCACTTGATCAGCTTGTGCTATTTTCCACAAACTTCTCTTTCTTTAGTTTGTTTACTACTTTGAAACCACAAGAGAGAATGAGGTGGCACCCTTCCATTGGCTGATGTAATTCTAACTTAAAGGAAATCCATTTTATGAAGGAAATCACTTGAAATCCTTTTTGAGGTTTCTTCGCTGATGTCCTCTTTTTAGGTTTTCTGGGAAATTAGCCAAACCGTCCCTTAAGTGAATATAGATGATGATAATAATAATAATAATAATAATTTTATCATCATCATTTAATAGCCGCTTTCCATATAACAAATATAAAACATTTGTATATTTTATTACTATAATATGTGCCAAAAATGTAGTAATATATAAGTGGTTGTCGATTAATAAGTGCCAAACTACAAACTGTTTAAATTCGGTATCAATTTTGACTAGCTTATATAGAATGTTTTATTATTTTTAAACTTTTTATACCATAAGAAAGTTTCAGTGAATTTGAATTTTATCAGAACATTGATCCGTCAAATTCAGATATGGATAGCAGTTATAGATACCAACAGAAGTTGAAGCTGATTCGAATAGTAGAATTATTTTTGAATTCAAATATGAGGATATTTTTCCTGTATATGCTCTGTTTATACACCTAACATAGATGGAATAGATAGTGTGCTTAATAAACTGTTTTGTAGAGTCACTAAAGAGATGGTAGTGGATCAAAATTTTGATCAACAAGAATGCACAATGATGCCATAGAACCTAAGGTCAATATATACATGAGTTTACTAGATCATAAAGTTTATGAGAACATTGCAAACGTTGTTTGCTAATGCTAGGGAGTAAGTGATCCATCTGTGACTTACATGTGAATTTGGATCCTCGCATATGTTGATGTTTTATGTCCATCAAGATAGAAATCTCGCCCATGTAATATATCATATACAGATATAACATCCACCAAATATAACTAACATCATAAATTGTGTACATTATGTTCATTCTTAGTTTTTACTTAGAATACTAGAGACCATGATGTAATGAATATCAGATCGGAACGTTTGGTAAGAATCACCCATTGGATGGCCGATCATAGTTTTTTGAGTTTGAGCTAAATTAGCAGCTCATTTTCCTTATTATTTCTCTCTATATGAATGAACATATAGAGACATATATTTAACAATGTGGATAAAATTGGAAAAACCCTTGTTATCAAAACAAAGACTTTTATTAAGGGAAATTGTTACTCTGACTTTTAAAGGACATTTACCAAGAGCAGTAAAACAATAGTAGCCTACAAACAGCTTCATAATTGTAGAAACCCCCAGCATACTGCTGCGGTTACAATTAAAATTTACAAAAAAACAATTATTCTCGCCTTTTTCGCGACTTTCAGCTAACCGAACAACTTGGTTAACAGCCTGAGGCTTCAACATTCTTTAAATACGAAATAAACTGGAAACAACACCCAGGCCACAGCATTGCTAGCTAATCGACCAGCTAGCTCTGGGCTCAAAAACAATTCACTATACTTTACAGATTCAACATTAAAATGATTTCACTTTAATTGGAGTCCTCCCTCTCCAATACCCTGCTCTTTATGTATTAACCCTGAGCTTAGGAAATCAACAACTAAACAGCAAACATAATACAATCCATCACTTCACAATGCAAATCTTGATGACTGAAGCAATACCAATCCTGTGCAGCGCAACAACAGAATCTCCCGGCTTGCACAGTTTCTTCTCCACCGCCGACTTGAGTGCCGCCTCCAGTATCACCTCTGTCGACTCTGCATCCGTAGCCTTAGCTGAACCCTCAGCCAGCAGCGGTATCAGCCCCCTATATATCAAACTATGCCTTGAGGGCGACTCATCGCTCACTGACCAATCGAAAAAATCAGTAGTCAGTACTGGAACAACGACGGACAGTATCGGCACTGAAGGCCGATACTTTGCCACAAGCTTCGCCGTCGTCCCGCCTCTAGTCAGCACGACGATCAGCGTTGCCTGCGCTCGGTTCGCCGTCCGCACCGCTGTCGACGCCAGGCTCTCAAGCGGACTCATCGGAAGCGGAGCACACCGTATCATCTCCTTGAAGATAGCATTGTAATCAAGAGAGGATTCTGCCTCGATGCAGATTTTGGCCATGACCTTGACGGCAATCTCAGGATAGGCGCCGGCGGCGCTCTCGCCACTGAGCATGACGCAGTCGGTACCATCAAGGACAGCGTTGGCGACGTCAGTGGCTTCAGCGCGGGTCGGACGAGGGGATTTGATCATGGACTCGAGCATTTGTGTGGCGGTCACCACAGGTTTGCCAGCAAGGTTGCATTTGTAGATCATCATCTTCTGTGCGAGGAAGATTTTTTCGACTGGGATCTCCATGCCAAGATCACCACGAGCAACCATGAAAGCATCGGTTTCCTTTAGGATTTCGTCAAAGTTTATCACACCCTCCTGGTTCTCCACCTATAACAAGATAGAATGATTAGATAAGATTCTCATACTGAATACTCCCCAAAGAAACCTTTGTTGATAATATAATCTTCCACAGCTAAAATAGAAGAATCTTCAAAATTGAGATCCTTGGTATGAAAACAAAATGTATCAAGCACTGGAATTGTAAGTTATAATATGGAGGCGGCTTTATATTCCTAGAACATAACGAGTTTTGTTATGTTCACTACTAAACAAGTAATGATCATCAGTTTGATGCTCCATTCTGTTCATTTTGATCTATATATGTCTAAAACGGACTACAAACAAAAAGTAGGCATATTGACTTCTAATTATGAAACAAGAATTAGAAGTTTTCGAACATCAAATTTTTTTCATTTATAAATGTCGTAAGATATGTATCATGGTTAATGTAACAAAACATGTATTAGAATTACTAGCATAATTATGCCTACGAGTATCAGAGCCTCTTCCTTTGTGTTTGTATTTTTGCAAGAGGACATCCGTGTACTACATTGAAAAATGATGAAACCATGGAAGAATGATGAAACAAAGGGAGGAAACGATACCTTTGACATCAACTTTATGCGCTTCGCATGAGGACCCAAGACCTGACGTACATTGACGAGATCAGAGCCTTTTCTCACAAACGAGAGAGCAATAACATCAATGTTATTGGGAACACCCCACTCCAGTATATCCTCCTTGTCTTTCTCAGTCAATGTTGGAAGATCAACCACAATGCCAGGCAAATTAACATTTTTCCTCTCACCAAGCATAGCAGTGTTCTCACAACGACATCTAACTGTTCCAGCAGCTGGATCACATGAAAGTACAGAGAGGGTTATAGTTCCATCAGCACACAAGATGGAGTTTCCAGGCTTCAAGTCTACAGGAAGTTTCTTGTAACTCATGGTAATTGTTTTTCCATCACCCTTGAGGCTGTAATCAGTGCTCACTGTAATCTCTTCGCCCTTTTTAAGTTGGACGGGTTTTCCATCCTTCAGGAAGCCTGTGCGAATCTCCGGTCCCTGTGAGTAGAAAAAGCACATATTTCAGACAGTTAATAGTAACAAAGAAAAAATATTGTAGATGGTTCTAACAATTAAAAGATGTTACTTTTAGAACTCAATATATAATCCTCTTCTAAAGGATAAAAAGGCTCGGTTTTTACATTCAAAACATATCAGTGCCTGCTATAAACTAATTATCCATCGGTGATCCAAGGAATGAACATCACTGTTTTTTTTAATCCCAAAAGTTTGTTCTTTGAGAAAACACGTGCATATAAAGAGACATCGCATGGTTAAAAGAGGAAAAAACTATACTAGATTCTAGTGGTGAATGTGACACCCATGTTTAGTCCCACATTGGGAAATGTATGAAAAATTTAGTGGCTTAAATAGGTAAGCCCAAGACTCAAGTGTAGCATCGGCTAGTCGATTTTGACAGTGGTTTGAGCCAAACAGCACGCTACACTCAGTGGGTCCCACGGCTTACACCGCCGAAAAGGACCCGCGGGCTCGGGGCGTGATAAATGGTATCAAAGCGGTTGCCAGCCGGAAGTGTGGAGCTAAGTGCTATGCAGGGCTAAGTGCTCCACCACGTGGGCGCAGTGGGAGCCACATCTAGAATCTACATCGCCTAAAGATACTGAAATGTACCAATTGTCATGTCGCGATGAGGACATCACATATGTAAGGTGGGGTGATTGTGATGCCCCATGTTTAGTACCACATCGGGAAATGTATGAAAAATTTAGTGGTTTAAATAGGTAAGCCTAAGACTCAAGTGTAGCATCAGCTAGTCGATTTTGGCAGTGGTTTGAGCCAAATAGCGTGCTACACTCAATGGGTCCCACAGCTTACACCGCGTAAATAGGCCCGCAAGCCCAGGGCGTGACAGTGAACCTTCGTATCTTCTAGTTTGATATCAATAAAAAGTCATTTTTCCAATTAAACTGAACAAGTCAGTTGCCAACAGATGGTATTTCGAATTATTAACATTAATGGATGAGATGACAGCATGAAACATATAACATGATAGCAATAATCCAGATAGCAGAGAAATTCATTCACATCCATTTAGAAAAAGGAACTTACACACAAAAGTAACTTCTTTCGGGCGCGCACACTCTCATACAATCGAGAAAGAAACAAAGATGACAAAAACGCACACACTAAAGAAAGAAAGAAAGAAGGGATTCTTCCGTCTCTGAATTCTAGAAGGCCTATAGATGAACTTTAGATCTTTAAGGGAGATCAGCGCAAACAACTGTGAAATTCCAGCTACTAAATGGAAGATTTACACCAGACTAGAAAAGTAAGGGAAGTCCCATCATTCAAGAAAAGCTCAAAGAGAAGATGGATTGAGAAACCCTAGCTCTTGAAGAGAAAATAGTTCAAACAACTCAAAATTTCAGCTATCAGAAGAAGATTCTATGCCAGACTAAAAGTCCCATCATTCAAGAAAAGTAAGGGAAGTCACATCGTTCAATAAAAGCCCACAAAGAAGATGGATGGAGAAACCCTAGCTCTTCAAGAGAGAATAGTTCAAACAACTCAAAATTTCAGCTATCAGAAGAAGACTCTATGCCAGACTAAAAGTCCCATCATTCAAGAAAAGCTCAAAGAGAAGATGGATTGAGAAACCCTAGCTCTTGAAGAGAAAATAGTTCAAACAACTCAAAATTTCAGCTATCAGAAGAAGATTCTATGCCAGACTAAAAGTCCCATCATTCAAGAAAAGTAAGGGAAGTCACATCGTTCAATAAAAGCCCACAAAGAAGATGGATGGAGAAACCCTAGCTCTTCAAGAGAGAATAGTTCAAACAACTCAAAATTTCAGTTATCAGAGGAAGATTCTATACCAGACTAAAAGTCAGGGATGTCCACAACCGTACAGCATTCCCCATGCCATACTATTTGCTTCAGGCGCACCATAAATGGGGCCTCACAAATATCCACAAAAAAAACTGAAAATGTAATATACAAATATGTCCAACCAAAATGACACCACATTGAGGATTGAAAACAAATACTATTGTCTCTGGATTCGGCTATTTTTTTCTGTATACACCTCTAGCAAACATGGAGGACAACTAAATATCAATGCAGATGATGTAAGTTCTAAGACAAGTAAGAAAATGATAACCAAGGACAATGATTGAATTCCTGAATTATAGAAAATGCATAATACTAAAATCATTCGAGTAAGATTGTCCAAATGGTTTCATCTTTGAAAAATCAGCGGCCCTGTCCTGGGTAGAGGAGCTTTTGATAGTGCTGACAGTAATGAAAGTCAGTCAGTAAACATCCTATCCTCCACTCCATGGAAGAGGAGGAGAAGAAAACCCTCGGACATCTCTAGCTGACTTAGTAGGTTAATTCTCACCTTGAATATGAATAGCCTAAAATCAGGATGGACTTTATTGTAAAACAGAATAAGTGCACAACTCGGACATTGCACTATATGCCATGTCATTGTCGTTCTCTACTATATGTACTATTTCAGAACTTTATGTGTCTATGAGTTGCCTTATGTTGTTCCAATATCCTTACCCTTTACTTCTTAGATAATCAATAATAAATTACTGTGAGATATAAAATTATAACCCCAACCCTCACCACAACTTTGGGGTTTTGGTGTAGTGCCAAGGACTTTAAGATGGAATCAGAGCAATGCAACCCAGGTTTTGATCTTGTTGCTCACGAATTTCTAAGTGGATTTTAAAAAAATTGATACCCATGCGTGAGTCCAGGTTTTTGCGCTAAAAAAGGGCCCTCAATCTATGAGGGCATGTTAGAATATAAAAAAATAACCCTCACCACAACTTCGAAGTTATTGTGCAGTGATAGGGATTTTAAGAAGTAGCATTATTAATTTCCAAACGATGGAAATTCAGTACATTCAGTAAGACTTTCACACATCTAGTAGAGAACCAATATCTAATTAGACATTGAAAAGAGATACAATTTTGTTATTTACATTAGTGTGTTTCTTAGCTTCAGATGTTAAAGATACTAACAAGATATGGTTCAGCTAGAGAGCCTCAACAAGATGAAGTATTCTATGCCCTTAGTATGTTCCATAAATCATACTTTAAAACTATCGAAGCATACAAAAATAACTATACAAGTTAAAATATGTACGTAAGACATTTATAAGCAGACAGATTTTAGAGGATACTGCATCCAGTAGTCACACCAAGATAGAACATGAGACATCCACATCCATTTCCACAAGTTAATAAATTATTGGTCACGTAACAGCACTAGAAAGATGTGGAACATCTCACGGATAAGCAACAATGTTTGATTATTTTCTGATACTTTTAGTACAACAACATGAAAAATAAAAGATTAATTTATGATAGGGGTCTTTGCCTTTAAACCCAAACTTTTACCTTCATCTAGTTTTAAACCCACTTACTTTTATCTATATCTATAAACCCCAAAATGCTTTTCTTTTTTATCTTTAAGCCCAAAATATTAAATACACCTTATTTCTATATAATATTTACAAATAATAATAATAATTAATAAATAAATACTCCCAAAATGCCCTTGTCTTCCTTTTACTCCTCTACCCTTAACTCACAACTCATTCTTCTCCCTCGTCTCACCCTCTCCACTCACTCCACTTTTTTTTTGTTTGGGGTGCTTCCACTCTCTTCAGTGCCCCCATCTCATCCCTCTCCCTTCCCCAGCATCCCACCTCTTTTGTCTTCTTATCATCAATTTACAGATTTTGTTGCATACTTACATGCTTTGTCGCTATACTTACGGATTTTGTTGCTATACTCACGTGTGTTGTCACTATACTTGTAGGTTTTGTTATTGCACTTACATCCGTTGTTGCTATACTTATAGATTTTGTTGCTATATTTATGTGCGTTGTTACTGTACTTACATGTACTAGAGGAGGGAGAGAGGAGGTGGCAGAGGAAAGGGAGGAGGAAGGAGAGAAGTGGATGAGAGGAGGTCAAGGTAGGAGAAGAGGAAGGAGGAGAGATGGTGAGGGTGAAGGAACCCAAACAAAGGGGTGGAGCGAGTGGAGAGGGTGAGAAGAGGGAGAAGAATGGGTTATGGGTTAAGAGAGAAGGAGGAGGAAGACAAGGGCATTTTGGGGGTTTTAACCTTTTTTTTGTAAATATTGTATAGAAATAAGGTGTATTTAATATTTTGGGCTTAAAGCTAAAATAGAGAGTATCTTGGGTGTATGGATATAGATAGAAGTAAGCGAGTTTATAAATAAATGGGAGTAAAATTTTGGATTTAAAGGCAAAAAACCTCTTTATGATAACCTGGGACAACTATGAAAACAATATGACCACTCTCAAAGCTCTACTTTCCACCACTTATATCCTGACTGCTCGGAACAAAGTTCACTGAATGTTATGAACAGCTGTGAAGCTGCATAGAAGTTATTCAGCTTACAGTTAATTAATGGACCTATACATTTCATACATAATCATAATATCTCTACACAAAAGTAAGATAATTAAGAGATTGAGTCTTAATAGAGCCACCTAACTAAGCTTTTAAATCTAAAGACTAGAGAGCCGTATTTCATAGGTAACTTGTAGCGAAAGAATGATGACTCTAAGGAATGAGTTTGCTAACTGTGGATATGTCTGGTCACACTGTAAAACATATAGATATCTCACTACTGCATACGAAAGAGATCAGATTATTAGTGTCAAAAGTAAACCAAGCTTTTCTTGAAGAGCAGTTAATTTCCGTCATGTATCCCTTCATAAAATGAAGTTACTTACACAAAACAATTATTAGAGCAATTAAAAGGTCCCTGATGTAATGCAATACGAGTTTTTCATTATAAGCTAAAAACCCAAAGCATAGATCCAAATAATAATTGTAATCTACATCTGTGTCACATTGAGTGGTCCACAGACCATAGTCCTGCAACCCACATAATCTAGGATGCATTAATCACACCCACAATCCCCACACTAGATGCCCTATATCAAAGAGACCACAACTACCACATAATAAATGCTAACATTAAACAAAACAGACACAATCCAAGTAAACTAAACCTTATCCAATCAACACAAACTTATTATAGAACATGACAAGTTTACAACTTCTCATCAGATTCACAATATAAATACATATACTAAATGGGAGTCAACTATTCCCACTTAACAAATTTCACTAGATTAGACAGCATCAAACAATACAAAATTACTGAAATTAATAGCGAAAATGAAGCAAAATCAGATCAGATCAAGGAAACCTAATCAAAACTTTGGGGAACAAAGATCGGACCTTGGTATCGAGCATGACGGCACAAGGGATCTGAGTGTTGTGCATCGCGAGCCTGAGATTATCGAGCGTCTCCTTGTGATACTCATGAGTCCCATGCGAAAAATTGAATCTTGCAACGTTCATCCCCGCCCTCAGAAGCTTCTCGATCATCGGCACCGATCTCGACGCCGGGCCGAGAGTGCAGACGATCTTCGTCTTTGGGATTCTGCCATCTTGAGGGAGCTCTTTAGGATTCCTTCGATGTCGATGTTCGCCATTGCAAGGGACAATTGGAAACCCTAGAAATTTGATGAGAGCTTGGACGGAGGAATTTGGGCGTGTGGAATTGTTTTTTATTGTTTTTGGAGTGTGTTTTTGTTTTGCTGTTGATTAAGAATTGGGTGGCGGTTTCGGAGGACGTGGGCACTGAGCAGTGCGGATGTTATGACACGTGGTATGCTTTGAGTGGAATCCAGCTTGGATCCCGATGGATCTGTCACCGCCATTAATTTATCTAATATGCAATTGTGATATATTCTAAATTTAATATTTATCATATTTCTATATATTACGCTCATTTCTAATTTACACTAGATGATTAATGATTGTGATAATGTTATGGTGTCTCGATTATTTTAAGGATTTGAATCTGTCTAATAATGATCAATATGATTATAAATTTTTAGAGTTAGATTGTTGCTAACAATGGACAAAAATGATATGTAGAATCAAAATTAGCATAATTATAGAGGTCTTTGGTTGTATGGAAATAGCATTGTGGAAGACTGCAATATATTTTGATTGTTTGCTTGTGAAACATTTTAATTAGGAAAGTTAAATGAACTAATAATTTGTAGAAAAGTTTTGCAAAAATGCTGACAACAGTTTGTTGGTAGCAAAAGATAGGATCTCTAAAAATTGGACATCAACATCATCAATTATCTTCTAAGCTACTCTTTTATTTGATTTTGTATTCTACTGTTTTCAATTCTTCTTTTTTTTTTTTCTACCAAAATTTTTATTTTCCAATTAAACCTACATTTTAACTGATTTTTTTGTTTTTAGGAGTTTATTTAAAATGCAAGAAACACTCTCACACTTAGAAAAAAACTAAGAAAATGCTCTTGCCCCGGAACAAACTACAAAAATTCCCCATCGTACCTAGAAATATAATAAAGAAATACTATCACACTCCGGAGAAAATACAAAAATTCCCTCAAACTTGGAAAAGATCTAGAAACACAAATCATTCATTTCCTTGATAATTATACTTTAAGGGTTTGTTTGGTTGCTTTCCTTCATTTTCCAAGTACCCACTTTCCTTCACTTTTTGGTGTTTCTCTCACATTCTTGGAAGAGTGTTTCTTGTGTTTGTTTCGTTAAAAATATGGGGTATAATTACTTTTCACCACTTTCTTTTGTTTGGTTCAATTTGAAAAGACAAGAAAGTAGTTAATGTGTGAATTGATTCCCTCATTTTCTAGTATTTGGTTCAAACTAAAAAAAGAAGAAACTATGGTTGTGGTCACCATGGTATGCTTACCACCCAAATAGGATAAAATTATTGCCAAACATAAGTGGGGTGAGAATACCAATCATTTGAGGGACTAATTTCAAAATATGAACACTTGAGGGAGGAATTATAAAATGTTTAACTAATCGAGGGACTAAATTAAAATATAAGGTAGTAATTTGCAAAATTTATAAAGATTTGAGCTCCTAACTTCAACTAATTATGAACATTTAAGGGAGTAATTTGTAATCTTTAAATATTTCGAGAGACTAATTTTAAGTTTTATGAACCCATTTGAGAGACTAAATTCAAAATATGAACATTTGAGAGAGGAAATTCAAAGTGATTAAAATTTTGAGGGACTAGATTAAAATTTAAGGTAGTAATTAAAAATGTTTTAAGGGAGTAATTCCAAACCTCTAAATATTTGAGAGACTAATTTTAAGTTCGATGAAATAATTTTCAAAATTTTAAAGTATTTGAGTGAATAACTGTAAGTATTTATTAATTGAGTGACTAATATCAATATTTTAGAGGTTGAGGAACTTTTATGAAAACTATTTATCAAATTAGCATACCAAGGTTTGGAATGAAGCCAAAATTTTAGAATTGAGGGTTCACGGGACTGCTAGTCCCATGAATTATGCAGAAACAATTTCTACGGGACTAGCAACTGTTTATTTGATGGGCGTGCGAAAACATGCACGCATAGTAAACGGAACTACTAGTCTCGTGGAATGTGCAGAAACAAAATCCACGGGACTGGTAGTCCCGTGGATTTCCTAGAAACACAATTTAACAAACTGGCAGCATAATGCAAACTGGCATTCAAGTGAAAATTGACTTAGTCGATCAATTTCATGCTCCATAGAGTTAGCGTATAAATATAATAAGAATTATCATGAATCATAATTGATAGTAGAGCTCAGTATCATTTCAAGAGAGCTCAAGTTGTTGACATGAGTTTTCATCCATCAGATAAGGACCGAGACCTTGGCTCGGTTTGCACAATCCTAAAACAACACTATAACGACAACAAGAAACTATCAAATATTTACCTGCTGAAAGAAGACAAGTTCTGCACCAATTACAAGAGCTTTCAAGCACTTTCCTTGAAATATTTCAAAGAAACTTACTTCGGGCAAGATGTTTTGCTTCAGGCGACACTAACAGTAAATAGCAAGTTGTTTTTCCCTTTGCCGGCAGATTTCCTTGCCCTGTATGGTGCATAAAAGCAGTCAACTAGGTGATGGTTTGAAATTTGCGGTGATTTTAACACATAATACCAGTAAAAGACATGTAAACAAAAAAACTCCAAGTAGATAAAGTTACAACCTGTATAAACATAAGCATAGGATACAATCAAGCTTCTTAAAAAACCAAAACACTCAAGTTAAAGCAATTGTATACACATCGCGGCAACACATATAAGCTCCATACATCAATATATCACAATAAAACCTAACAAATAATATATTTTGCATTACATATTATCCATATCGATGGTTTGCATAGTGTCAATACAAATATTCCATACATCGAGAATACACAACCTAGAAATCATCTCAATCTCCTTTGTGTCGCTCCGGTTACCCGAGAAGTTCATCGTCGTCCTTCAAGAAGTTGAGTTTGCACGAGTTCGTTGTCTGGTTTGGGTGTGTGTTTGTGATGGACCACTAACATGTTGTGAAGGCCCAGCTTCATCATCGTTCCTACAAGATTCTCGTCGTCTCCGTTGACTTGGTTGAACAATCACCTCTCGACCATCATGAAGATCCTCGTGAGTTCGATTCAATGCTCTACGAATCCTCTGCAATATCCTTTGGAATAGTGATCGTGATGAACCTCTTCCTGATTGTGCCAGACCCTCGTTTGCAATGGCCTCAATATCATCAAAGCATATATCTGCATTTAAGACAAAAAATTGCAATTCTTAAGCAATTATAGCAATACGAAACAAAAGATGAGCTTACCATCCAAATAACTTAGAAATTCTTTCTCATCTAAACCCCTGGGCACGTATCTCTTTTGTAGGGCACGTTGTTGATCATCATCGAGTGGAGGACCGGTCTCTTTTATAATCCATCTTCGAGTAATCCTCTAATACCATGTAATGTAAGTCGATTCCTGAAGAGGAGGATCAAGCGGTTGTACGATACAGAAATGGCAATCATTCCATCTATTTATATACCGAAGATGAGCATTTGCCCAGTCTATGTGATGACCTCCTTTGTGACCTTTCTTTCTACTTTTTAAACTTCTTCTGGAACGTGTTGCGCCAAACCAAATTGTTAAGCACACGATTCGACACATGCATCTCTACTATTTCAAAGCATATTAGTGGAACTCTTACTCTCCATATTCCTTGGCCTTCTGTGTAGATTGGTGGTAGTTATGGAAGCTTATCATATGGCTCCCAGGAGAACTAGATAACATTACATGTATTAGTATCTTATAAATTAGATTTGTGTTTGTTCCATCTAAGATTGAATTTTCTTGAAGTTAAATTCAAAAATCTGAAAAATCTTCATCCGATCAAGCTCGTTTCTGTAAAAGTTCAACTGTCTTGCTGGGGTCTCGTCTTAACATTTCTAGACGTCCATCTGTATAGATTTCAAACTTATTCAAGATTCAAATAATTCGCAAATATGATTGGAAAATATTAATGCATTGGCTAGATTCAGATGTGTTTATCTACACCCAAGCGGTATATGTCCGTCTAAAACTCGAGTCTCGCATAATCTCGATTTTAGAACAAGTCTCTCCACGCCAAAACTTACAATAAAGTAAAACACCTTTTCAGCTCTTTATTTTGCATCAAAGCCACCTTTGACATTTCTCGATACAGGTATGCTAAAATAGCACTACCCCATGATATTGTGCCGCAAGTGTCCAAGTCCTCAATGAGTGATAACCACCTAGGCACGTTTAAAAAAATACACTAAGACAAGGTCAAGTCTCCAATATAATTACATAAAATTTCAAAACAAAGAATTCACATACCTCAAATGTACTTTATCTTTACTGGAATCGGGAAAAAGAAATACACTAAGACAAGGTCAAGTCTCCAATATATGCACGTGTATGATGCTTAATCATGACCTGTGTTGCATCAGCTGGCAGTGGGTCGGAGAAAGTCTCCTTCAACCACTTCAGTTTGATGTACCCTCCGGTCAACGAGGATGGAGATGCTCCTAACAAATCATCACATACTCTTAGCCATACATACCTATCTGTGTCTGTAACACACAGACCATCAATGCGAAGACCTAGTATGACTGATACGTCTTGAAGAGTAATGATCGACTCTCCGAGATGCAGATGGAATGTGTTAGTCTCCGGCCTCCATCTATCTATCAAAGCAGTAATAAGCGGCCAATCTAATTTCATCCATCTTAGCATAGAGCATGTAAGAAAACCAGCTCGTGGTATCGCGACGATCATACGCTCATTATCAAGTGTCCATCGAGTATGCCCTAGGCTATGATCAACCATGACTAACTCAGATCCTCTCTATATAACATAAAATATAGTATTAGATGTGAAAGAAATAGTAATGGAGATAATAGTTTACATGTATTTAACAAATCGGTTACCTCCAAAAATGATATTTTCTGAGAACGGTGCTGAGACTGATCATAGAGGACCTCATCAATATCGGGCCTATCGTTGCATGGTGTGTACCCAATCTAAATTGCATATAAATATTTCATGAACACAATATATGTCAACAATTAAAGTCCAAATTGTGATAATTGTAACCAATCAATTAATTATACATGTATCATAAAACTGAATATTAAAGTCTAAAAACCAAATAGCCATCACAAGTTCTCATGTCAATTATAAAGATAGTTTCATACATCGATCAAAATTAGTGTCATTAACACAATATACCACATAAATTAGTAATTGTAGCCAAAAGAATGAGCATTCATCAAGCTCATTTACATACAAAAAAAAAAGCAAATTATCGCTGTTGTAGTCAAAAGAATGAGCATTCATCAAGCTCATTTACATACAAAAATAAGCAACTTAACATTATTGTAGATAGTTAGATTTACAAAAGCATCTCAAAATCTTCCTTCCATGAAATTCATGTGTTCTTTTGACTATGCATGAACTCCATCAACACCTTCTTGTGCATGACAAATGGTCACCCCATAAATAGCCTAGCTTGTGATTCATTCCCATGCAATTCTTGATAAAACTTATCAAGAACTTCCAAGCTAAAGTCCACTTCGTGTGCAAATATAGCTTTGGCCAACTTTTCTATCCAATGCATATTAACCTCTCGCATAGATGATGTGAATTGTTTCACCTAACTTACTATCTCACACATAAGGATCGTGTCCTCACTAGTCTTCCGCCCCTTTCCCTTACGCATCCTTGACAAACCATTTTTAGATTGTTTCTCAATAGAAGTTGAAATAGGTTTTGAGGGTATAGGGGGTCCTTCGGTGGTGACATGCCATCATCATCTAATGAGACATAGATACGAGTGTTCTCCCTACACATTGTAATATCATCATCATCATCATCAATATTAAATTGCGAACTACCACCAAATTTATCCATCACATCCGTTACATAGTCTCCTTTAACTTGATCATTTCGATGATAACTGCAAGATTTTCAAAATATTTTATAGGCTTGTTGATGTATTCCCTAAGCTTAGAACTAGGAAGACTTTTGTCCTGCATGGTTAAGGATATATGTTAACCCCAAACTAATTCAAAAATAAAATAATACTTAATATTTAAGTAAATTATCGTTAAATATTTGATACCTCAAGCTATCTATCAAAGCAATCTTCATCCATAGTGATTTGTTTATTCACATCATCCCAATCCGCACCGCTCAAGTTATAGCATTTTTGCATGTCAAAATATCTATTGCTCTAAGTTTTTATACGGTTCTCCATATTTTCTGCAGTAAATGATGAGCCAAACTATTTGTTGATCTCAATGGCGGTCGAACGATAAGCGGTCTTCTTGAACTTTTTATCGGCCTTCATCCCTTGATTGGCACAGTTTGCAAGGAAAGGAATTAGCACATCATCATGTTTGCTCTCCCATAATTGAGCAAGTATTTTTTGCTCCTCTTTGGGTTAGGGGATGTACTTTCATCACCATCAACATCAATAGCATTCCTCTTGTTGCTTTGATATTGTTGATTAGGAGATGGGGTTTCACCCATGCTAAAACTTGGATGTTGTAAAGTTGGAGGAGCGTTTAGCATATTCATGAATGAAATTGGAGGTTGTTGGGCTATTCCCAAAGTTACCATCTTGCATTTTAAAATTGTTCTATAAATTAGGACCATGACCAACTTGTGAAGAATGATAGGGCATATATCTCAGGTTGAACCCACAAGGGATTGACAAATTCCTTGGGGTCCTAGGAGATGGAGTTCATGTCGTGGTTTTCCCTTTGCCCTTATCAAGTTCCTCACAATTGAAGTTGTCGGCCATACCTAAAAAATAATTTCATAGAAGTACACCAAACAAAGTTAAGCTAATTCACCACACATATAACAAAGTTAAGCAACTAAAAAATAATGGAATTGAAGTACATACAACACATAGTGCTCATCACACAAATGTTACGCATGAACCTTAAATAGTTTTACAAACTTGGTCCTAAAATAATGTTCTTGAAAATAGAAATTTTCACAAGCCAATTTTCCTAATACAATCATCACTACAAAGTCAAGCAAATTCACATGCCAATTTCATTGGTGTTCCCATCCTTATACTTTTCACAAAAGTCAACCCACATCTCCCAAGCTATTTGATCTCTACAATCCTTCCATATGTTTCTTGGCTCCCTTTGAGTTTAAGGTTGAGAGAAATTAACAATATTGTTTTCTTCTTCACCCGCAATATCACCTTCATCCTCTTCAATATCCACTGTCTCATTGAATATGTCATCATCCGGGTCAACCATTGCAATATAATTGTGAAGAACCGAGCATGCCAATATGATATCAACTTGTGCAGGAAAAGGGTAATGGGGCTTAGCAGTGAGAATCTTGAAACGATTCTTCAAACAACTAAATATAGATTCAATCTTAGACCTTAATGAAGAATGTTTAAGATTAATAATTCCCTTCTATTTTTGGGTGTTCTTCCTATTTGTTCTTTTAAATGGTAACGGGCACCACGATATGGGAAGATGAAACCAGGCATGGTCGTGTATCCAACATCACACAAGTAATATTTTCCTACAATTTTCATGATATAAAATTGTTTATTAGTATTTTTTAATATTGCATTGAATATCAATCTTATGGTTAAAGTAAATATGTAGGATTTGAAATTTTAATGAAATTACCATCATATACTCTCAAGCCATGAGGTTGTGGCCTAGATAATGTATCTTGAAGGACTCTAAAGTCGTTTGCAGAACCTCCCACCCCGCTAATACGTAGGTGAATAGCTTGTTTGAAGTACACGCCGCTAGAACATTTTGTGTGACTCCTTTGTGACCACAGAATCGTGGAGCAAGATTGGCGGGTAACATAGCATCAATATGTGTCCCATCTATCATACCAATGTAATCTTAGAGAGTATAAAATATTACTAGTGAATATTTTTATTAAATTAAATAAACATGATTTTATTCACAAAGTATATAGTGTATACCTTAAAATAAAGGTAGTATAAAGGGTTGTTAATGATCTCTTGTGGAACTTCATTCTGTGCTTGTCTCAAGAAGCGTGGACGTATGTAGCAAATAGCTTCTAACACCTTGTTAAAATATCGACTTACAGTCTCACCAGATCTAATAAAATGTGACCTAACAATCCAATTTTTAGTTTTATGCCCCAATATATTCAAAGTAATAGCAAGCTGCTCCTCCACTGTAACATGTCTCGAGTCTTGTAACAAATCATTCCTCCTCATAATTTCTGCAAGCTTCATAAAAGCACCACTGCACATTATAACATAGTTGACACAACTATCACTGAATCTATTATATATGCGGTCCATGTGATCTTTTCTAATTTTATATTATTTTATTTTCTCCTCACTAGGACCCTGACGAATGGATCTACGTCCTAATTTGCTCCTCATAAAAAATATCATAATCATGACTAAAACAGAGAGTGCGGCATCCGAGCATATGTTAATTACGGTCTCTTCATCAAGGTCACCATCTATCTATAATACTAGCATCATATTAAAGTAGGTATTAACATTATTTAAACAAACGATATCACGCAATTATCCAGATACGATAACCATTACATTTTATAAACAATCACCAGTTATCCAGTTTCATGAGAAGCAAATGATAGACATAACGAATTAACACATGGATCACATACAAATCTCTAACAACACTAACATCCACCAAATGAAAACATTCAAATTAAAGAGATTTCTCATCTCTAACCACACTTTCCTAATGAAGAGCCCATCACATTTATTCTCTAATAATAACAAATCAAACCTCAATAACTCTACTTCATCAACGCCAAGATTTAGAAGACCCCCGACCTAATTTATTTAAGATCATACATTAAGTATCTAGTCCCTGCAAAGGCTCATGACTCGTCCTTATCAATTATGGAGCAAACGGATGTATACATACTAGCTATTGAATTAATCGATATGCAAATTACTTTAAAAAAACAATTAAATTATACTAAATTCTGATGGGTTACTTGGATTTTTTATATTTGCTAGATACACGACAAAGATGAAGAAGAATAGGAAACAACAAGTTAAGATTAATCAATGCCCAAGTCCCAATTTTGTTGTAAGATCTCTAATATTGTAATATCATGGGTTCTTTTCATTTGCATTTTTATTTATCAACAATTAAATCCACCAATTGAAAACCCAACACAAAAACCCTTAAAATGACCAAATTATCGAGATCTAGTAACCTAAGTACAGGATAATCATCCACAATTTGATTATTGCAGGAGAGTTTTCAATTCTTTTCTTGTGAAAGCTCAAACACTAAATGCAGGAAAAATATTCTTTTATTAATAAAATAAAATGGATATTAGATGCTTTTAATATTTTCTTTTCCTTAGTTGTGTTTTCGGAAAAAATAGTTCACTTCTCTAATCACAATTGTCTACTAATGTTAAGACAGTTGTTCGTATATCTAGTTTCTTTTGTGACTGCATTTATTTTCACTCCTCACTCAAAATGAATCATGTTAATCCACTAATAACAAAAGGTTATGATTAAAAATGGAATCTCTACTCCACTTTGATAATAGAAAGGCTCCAAATCCAATATAATAGAAAGATACAGATTATTTATTGACATAGAAATATAGGGTAAAAGGAATGAGATATATTTTTGCGAGGATAATCAAAAATATTTTCTCAAGAATTAGAAAAATCCAAAATTCTCCAAAATATATAGCTGACAAAGAGATCATTTTTCTCTCCATATTATTGCATTAAAAAAGAGAAATTAAGAAAGAGGGGGAAGAAGAACGGGGGGGGGGGGGATTTTTGACCTTCCGCTCTTCGTCAGCTGCCACACCAATATCCGAGACTGATCATTGGAAGCTCGGCTTTGCAAGGCGGGAGGGAAGGGGAAGGAGGAATAGGGAAAGAGGGGGAAGAAGAACGAAAGAGAGAGAGATGGATGACGAGCTAGAACTAGATGGCGGTAGAAGAAAAAAAAAGAGGCCGAACCCTAGAATCAATTTTTTCTGATCGATTGCGTACTGGGAGAGAAAAGTGGGTGTTTTCACCCGTAATCTACCTCACAAGTGCAGAAAATTTTTGGGGGGGAAATCCTAGCTAGCGCCTTAATTTTCTCTCACTTTCGTTTTTATTTTTTGCAAACCAAATACTTGATTGTGGAAGAAAATATAAAAATTTCCTTGTGTCAGTTTTCTAGGGGGTCTTTTTCTACAGTTTTTGGACCAACCAAACAGGCCCTATCATGCTTATTCATGTTTCGTGTCGTGCGCGCAGAGCATCCCTCGGACACTACTTCTCTACCGAGAACTCTTTCTATCACTTTTTATTTGGGCCGGAAGAAACAGAGAAAAAGATAGGCCAATAGCCAACCCACCGTGTATGACTTTAATTTTGGACCATTTTGGATGACCTTGATTTATCAAAACTCTTAGACTGGACAAAGATTGTGGGAATAAGGCCGATTACAAAGTATAGGCATGACCCAGGCTCAAAGCAAGCCCAAATTGTACCCTAAAAAGGTTTTGGTGACTTCCATTCCGCTTCCCTGAGACATAAAGGGTGTGCTTAGTTAAAACTAGTTGGAGCCCATGATATATCCATTTTTCTCGTATCAATTTGTACCAATATTTTTTTACTCAACTAGTCGGAATACAAATACGTTGCACATGGTAAAATATCTCGATTGTTTACGTTGTTTATTTCTTTACTATAATTGGGTTGCAAAATAGTTTATTGCTATCATAAAATATATTGAAATTTTTCGGATGTCTCCACGGATAAAATCTTGTTGGTTTCAATATTTTCCCTTGTGGAGAAACAGTAAGATTTAGTGTCTTAAAATATAGCATTGTAAATCATACCCATTCATCCGGTTAACTTGTATATCCCACATGAAAATTAGCAAATGAAGGGCCCAAATTCAAACTTAAAGTCATACATGCATAAAGCGATTCTTAAAAAAAAAGGCAAAAGTTCAATGGAGGTCTCTGAAATATCAATCGAAAATTAATTGACTCCTGTATTTGAAAGTCATCGATTGGGGCCCCAACCTTGCCTCCATCATCAACCTAAGTCTTTTTTTACAAACTTTTGTTAAACCATGTCAATTTTTTCCGACTATAAAAATCCTTCAAGAAAGAGTATCAGCTAGTGCTAGGCAATGGGAAAATCACATTGAACTCAATAGAACATATGGTCCAGTCGTTATGATTATAATAATCATGATCTGAGACTTCAAGTTAAAGAATGATTTAGTAAGTATATAATTATTTGCTCAAAATTAAAGTTTGACAAACTTAGCATGTGTAAGTGATCTATCTCATACTCACCTATGCTTCAAGATTAGAGGCCTTATGAAACTTGGTTAAAAAGTTAAAAGAGTGAATATACCATTGATTCTTGGGACTTCCACTTCGTAGATCAATTGCAGCAAAGTCTAAATATACCTAGGATAATGTTTGTCAACTTCGTCAAAATGAATTATAATCCGTAAAACATATTCTATAATCTAGAATTAGCAATTAATTTATAAATATACTTGCAACGTAGATAATAGGACCATGTAGATAATCAAATAAAGATTATTAGAGATTCTCTTTCTCTAAAATATTAAAAGTAGTAATTATAATTAACTAAGTGCTAAATATATTTCCATGTGAGAAAGTAAAATAATGTATGGTCTATATACATATATAGTCACTCAAATGTATAAAATTATCATGACCACAGTCAAAATAACATGGTGAATTTCATTAAATGTAGTTTACAATAAATAATATATTAAAGTCAAATTCCTTTTAAGGAAAAATGTAAATAAAATAATTGCATGAACATTTATTTCTTTATTATAACATGATCTATATTAGGTCTTTTTAGTTTATTTCTTATTACAACTTGGTTGCAAAATAGCTTATGTTTACCATAAAATATATTGCAATAATACTTCCGATCTTTACACTTTTCTTGGCAAATTCCTCGATATTATTACTTCAAAATGTAAAATAACATAAATACCTATTTTAGTTAGTAAAATCCCCCAACCAGTAAAGGATATTTTAAGCTATTTGCGATACTCAAAAAAATCCCCCTAACTATTTTAATTGAAGAACCCACCCCAATTTTTGGGGTGTTGTAATAACCCTTCTCAACATTGAAAATTTAATTTAACCCCCTTGAATATGGGGTTTCTCACAAAACGCCCCTGATATTTTCACTTTTCTTAGCAAATCACATTGACGTCGTTACTTCAAAATATGAATGATCAAATACCCATTGTAGTAAAAAAAATCTCCCAACCAGTAAAAGAATACCTTGAGCCATATATGGTACTCTCTCTCTCTCTCTCATCATATGAAAATATCTACGCTAATTTTTTTAAATTTTCTATATTGTTTAGAAATCCAACAATGTTCTCTATGTTGCTTATTCTTTGAAAGACACAAGTTGTATTCCTTGGTTTCGACGAATGTGATTTAACTCTCTTATTTCCTCTAATTAAATAGTTAACCTAAATGGACAAACTAAAATCATTCAATTTTCATGAAGAAATCAATTCCAAATGGTTCCATCTTCAAAGCTACAAACACAAAAAATAATGGAAATGTATATCTCTTGGTTTTGTGTATGGTTATATTGAGGAGAATCCTTCTATATTCATTTCTTAAGAAACATTTTTGTCCACTAACATGAGTCATTTAATTAAGACTCTCTAAGAAACCCTAAATGCATTACCTCAAAAACAATCCTCTGAATGCACCTTATACTCAATGTATTAACTATATGAAGTGATTATTTAATCCAAAAGTTACCGAGCAAAGCAATGTAATTCTTGAGATTTTATCCCTTTCATCTTATCCTTGTACCTAAATGTCAAACATTTTTATACTTCTATTTTAGCATTATATATATATATATATATATATATATATATATATATATATATATATATATATATATATATATATATATATATATATATATATATATATATATATATAGAAAAATGATAAAATGAGATGGTGAGCTCAATTCTTATCGTGAGCTAGCCCAATAGGCTACTGAAAACGATGATCGACACCGCCCATCGTGATTTACACTCACCATGATCAATATGTAGAAAAAAATTATATTGTGTTGAAATTTTTAATTATTATTTTATCTATGTGTAGAAGGGATGGCTATTAAGCTGCCTGAAAAATCAATATATTTGATAACGTGTTGAACGAAATGTATGTTTTCGATCATGAATCTCTCTCCCCCCTCTCCCTCTGTGTGTGTGTATAACTCTCGTACACTAGTGGAAAACCAGGCTTCACCGACTACCGCCTCGCATGTGTACATTGTGCGCGCATTTGCCGCCGCATGTTGTCACAATATCACGATCCCGTCGTGACCGACGGATTTGAACTTCACCGACGGGTAGCCCGTCAGCGATGTTGGGTATATAACGGTTTTACCCGCCAGATTTTTTACTAGAGATCGGAGGTATAACTTAGTTTAAGTTAAGTATTTATTATTCATGATATATGCACAATAATAATTTATTTCTTTTATTTCTTTAGGTGAGGGCAAGGATGAGCCATCTCATGTACCATTATATGCAGATCCTCCAATAGTACTTCAAGCATATATTCCCGAGATTGAGCGCGGACCTTTACCAGCATGTGCAGAGGGGTACAAACTCAAGTAGACAGAGAAATACAAATTGACCAAAAAACGATTGGATGAATGGAGACCACAGATTGATGAGATATTAGCTGATGCAAAAAATGAAATCAGACAAAGATTTGGTGAGTTTAATCATTTATTTTTGAGTATTTGATAATTAAATTGAATTCGAGAGCTTAAGGTTAAATAAATAAAAATGTTAACATATAATTTTTATTCAGTTATAATTTGTGTTATATATTAAGACATACTAGATTTTTTGTTTTATGACACCTAAAATTAATATATATAAATGATTGTCATTTCTATTACATTTTATCATTAAATATACAGTTAATCTTAGTTCTTCTTGATGATTATGTTGTATTGCATGGATATCCTTTATGATAAACATTTGACATTTTAGCATAGGTCAGTTACAGAAATTTGCATGACAGTATCCATATGGATACTGTCCCTATACTAGAAAAGTAACAATATTTTTAAACATTTAATCAATCTAATATGTATAATATATGCAAGCCAATACAATCTAGTGCTTAGTAGGTGCTCTTATAACTAAGTCACAGTTCTCTTCATGTTTTAACAAAGATGCTTGGAGTTATGGTGTAATAATTATCTAGTCGTAGTAGGCTTAATTTATAAGTAGGTGCTCTTATAACTTAGTGTGGTATTTGGTTGATTGAATCAGACAAAGTTATGGTGAGTTTAATCATTTATTTTCGGTATTTGATAATTAAATTGAATTCGAGAGCTTAAGGTTAAATAAATAAAAATGTTAACATATAATTTTTATTCAGTTATAATTTGTGTTATATATTAAGACATACTAGATTTTTTGTTTTATGACACCTAAAATTAATATATATAAATGATTGTCATTTCTATTACATTTTATCATTAAATATACAGTTAATCTTAGTTCTTCTTGATGATTATGTTGTATTGCATGGATATCCTTTATGATGAACATTTGACATTTTAGCATAGGTCAGTTACAGAAATTTGCATGACAGTATCCATATGGATACTGTCCCTATACTAGAAAAGTAACAATATTTTTAAACATTTAATCAATCTAATATGTATAATATATGCAAGCCAATACAATCTAGTGCTTAGTAGGTGCTCTTATAACTAAGTGTGGTATTTGGTTGATTGAATCAGACAAAGTTATGGTGAGTTTAATCATTTATTTTCGGTATTTGATAATTAAATTGAATTCGAGAGCTTAAGGTTAAATAAATAAAAATGTTAACATATAATTTTTATTCAGTTATAATTTGTGTTATATATTAAGACATACTAGATTTTTTGTTTTATGACACCTAAAATTAATATATATAAATGATTGTCATTTCTATTACATTTTATCATTAAATATACAGTTAATCTTAGTTCTTCTTGATGATTATGTTGTATTGCATGGATATCCTTTATGATGAACATTTGACATTTTAGCATAGGTCAGTTACAGAAATTTGCATGACAGTATCCATATGGATACTGTCCCTATACTAGAAAAGTAACAATATTTTTAAACATTTAATCAATCTAATATGTATAATATATGCAAGCCAATACAATCTAGTGCTTAGTAGGTGCTCTTATAACTTAGTGTGGTATTTGGTTGATTGAATCGACAAAGTTATTGTGAGTTTAATAATTTATTTTTGAGTATTTGATAATTAAATTGAATTCGAGAGCTTAAGGTTAAATAAATAAAAATGTTAACATATAATTTTTATTCAGTTATAATTTGTGTTATATATTAAGACATACTAGATTTTTTGTTTTATGACACCTAAAATTAATATATATAAATGATTGTCATTTCTATTACATTTTATCATTAAATATACAGTTAATCTTAGTTCTTCTTGATGATTATGTTGTATTGCATGGATATCCTTTATGATAAACATTTGACATTTTAGCATAGGTCAGTTACAGAAATTTGCATGACAGTATCCATATGGATACTGTCCCTATACTAGAAAAGTAACAATATTTTTAAACATTTAATCAATCTAATATGTATAATATATGCAAGCCAATACAATCTAGTGCTTAGTAGGTGCTCTTATAACTTAGTGTGGTATTTGGTTGATTGAATCAGACAAAGTTATGGTGAGTTTAATCATTTATTTTCAGTATTTGATAATTAAATTGAATTGAAGGCTTAAGGTTGATTAAATAAAAGTGTTGACATATTTATTATTTTTCTTTATTGTAGGGAAAAACTCTTCAAGAAAAAGGGCGGAAAGTGACTTTAAAAAAGTTACCACCGGATGTCTTTCGTGCAATTGTAAGGTGGGGACACAATGGGATTCCAACCGGACAATGAGCTAACAACTTTAGCTCATATCTTCGATGCTTGGTACGGAGGAGTGATAAAGTGAATCCTTACTCTGGTAGAGGCGACCCTTTAATGTCTGGAGAGTATATATAGAGATTGTTGGGTAAAATACTCTATTTGTTTTTAATTATTTTACATTTCTGTCAATTAGCCATGCTTAACTATATGTTAATATTTAGAGATATTTCAACATCGAAGACAATCCCGTAGGGTGGGATTTTTTATTTGGATACATGGGAAAGTTCAAGCATGCTCTTCGGGAGTGGAGACATGAGATAAAGAAGAAATGCTTCTAAAGTTTCGTTGTGGCTGGGAGATGATCTACAAGCGAGATAGGAGGGTTGAGCGGATCATTTAGGCTGCACTTATTGTATTGTGGGGCGGGAAGAGCACCAAGTAAATATGTATAAATGCATAATAGAAATTAGATTCAAGTTATTTATCTGAATTTAGTGATATATTTCGTTGTATATTTTAGATTGTACTAAAATTCTCTTTGTTCATGTTGAAGAAAAATATCGGAGAAATAAACTAAACCGATGGAAGAAAGATTATGATCATCATCACGGGAACTACTTCATTTGCCCAGATTGAGGATCAATTTTGTAGGACAACGGTATAAAATATTTTAATCTTATATATATATATATATATATATATATATATATATATATATATATATATATATATATATATATATATATATATATATATATATATATATATATATATATATATATATATATATATATAGAAAAATGATAAAATGAGATGGTGAGCTCGATTCTTATCGTGAGCTAGCCCAATAGGCTACCGAAACGATGATCGACACGCCCATCGTGATTTACACTCACCACGATCAATATGTAGAAAAAAATTATATTGTGTTGAAATTTTTAATTATTATTTTATCTATGTGTAGAAGGGATGGCTATTAAGCTGCCTGAAAAATCAATATATTTGATAACGTGTTGAACGAAATGTATGGTTTCGATCATGAATCTCTCTCTCTCCCTCTCCCTCGTGTGTGTGTATAACTCTCGTACACTAGTGGAAAACCTGCCAATGCTGCCATCGCGATGTGTACATTGTCGACGCATTTGCCGCCAACGATGTTGCCACAAGAATGTACGATCCCGCCGCTAACGGGCTTTGAACTTCACCGACGAGTAGCCCATCAGCGATGTTGGGTATATAACAGTTTTTACCCAGCCCCGATTTTTTTACTAGAGATCGGAGGTATAACTTAGTTTAAGTTAAGTATTTATTATTCATGATATATGCACAATAATAATTTATTTCTTTTATTTCTTTAGGTGAGGGCGAGGATGAGCCGTCTTCTGTACCATTATATGCAGATCCTCCAGTAGTACTTCAAGCATATATTCCCGAGATTGAGCGCGGACCTTTACCAGCATGTGCAGAGGGGTACAAACTCAAGTAGACAGAGAAATACAAATTGACCAAAAACGATTGGATGAATGGAGACCACGATTGATGAGATATTAGGCGATGCAAAAATGAAATCGGACAAAGATTTGGTGAGTTTAATAATTTATTTTTGAGTATTTGATAATTAAATTGAATTATGAGAGCTTAAGGTTGATTAAATAAAAGTGTTGACATATTTATTATTTTTCTTTATTGTAGGGAAAACTTTTCAAGAAAAAGGGCCAGTGACTTTAAAAAAGTTACCACCGGATGGCTTTAGTGCAATTGTAAGGTGGGGACACAATGGGATTCCAACCGGGCAATGGGTTAACAACTTTAGCTCATATCTTGGATGCTTGATCTGGAGGAGTGATAAAGTGAATCCTTACTCGAGGCAGGACCCTTTAATGTCTGGAGAGTATATATCGAGATTGTTGGGTAAAATACTCTATTTTTTAATTATTTTACCTTTTGTCAATTGGCCATGCTTAACTATATGTTAATATTTAGAGATATTTCAACATCGAAGACAATCCCATAGGGTGGGATTTTTATTTGGATACATGGGAAAGTTCAAGCATGCTCTTGAGTGGAGACATGAGATAAAGAAGAAATGCTTCTAAAGTTTCGTTGTGGCTGGGAGATGATCTACAAGCGAGATAGGAAGGTTGAGCGGATCATTTAGTGCACTTATTGTATTGTGGGGCGGAAGAGCACCAAGTAAATATGTATAAATGCATAATAGAAATTAGATTCAAGTTATTTATCTGAATTTAGTGATATATTTTGTTGTATATTTTAGATTGTACTAAAATTCTCTTTGTTCATGTTGAAGAAAAATATCGGAGAAATAAACTAAACCGATGGAAGAAAGATTATGATCATCATCACGGGAACTACTTCATTTGCCCGATTGAGGATCAATTTTGTAGGACAACGGTATAAAATATTTTAATCTTATATATATATTCTCTCCGCTTCCTAGAATATTTGATAAATAAAACTAATAAATAAATTTGTAAATTTTAGAGCGCTCCTTTATCCCGCTTCGAGTGCATAAGAGGACGATGGTTCACTTTAAGAAGGGGTATGATGAAGATGATGATAAGAAAAAAAGCTAGAATTGGCCAAGAATATGCGGTAAATATATCTATATATAAGTTTAATAGTTTATTTTTGAGTATTTGATAATTAAATTGAATTATGAGAGCTTAAGGTTGATTAAATAAAAGTGTTGACATATTTATTATTTTTTCTTTATTGTAGGGGAAAACTTTTCAAGAAAAAAGGACGGCAGGAAAGTGACTTTAAAAAAAAGTTACCACCGGATGGCTTTCGTGCAATTGTAAGGTGGGGACACAATGGGATTCCAACCGGGCAATGAGCTAACAACTTCAGCTCATATCTTGGATGCTTGATACGGAGGAGTGATAAAGTGAATCCTTACTACGAGGCCGAGGAGCAGCCCTTTAATGTCCTGGAGAGTATATATCGAGATTGTTGGGTAAAATACTCTTTTTTTTCAATTATTTTATCTTTTTGTCAATTGGCCATGCTTAACTATATGTTAATATTTAGAAATATTTCAACATCGAAGACAATCCCATAGGGTGGGATTTTTTATTTGGATACATGGGAAAGTTCAAGCATGCTCTTCGAGAGTGGAGACATGAGATAAAGAAGAAATGCTTCTAAAGTTTCGTTGTGAACTGGGAGAGGATCTACAAGCGAGATAGGAAGGTTGAGCCAGATCATTTAGCTGCACTTATTGTATTGTGGGGCCAGGAGGAGCACCAGGTAAATATGTATAAATGCATAATAGAAATTAGATTCAAGTTATTTATCTGAATTTAGTGATATATTTCGTTGTATATTTTAGATTGTACTAAAATTCTCTTTGTTCATGTTGAAGAAAAAATATCGGAGAAATAAACTAAACCGATGGAAGAAAGATTATGATCATCATACGGGGACTACTTCATTTGCCCAGATTGAGGATCAATTTTGTAGGACAACGGTATAAAATATTTTAATCTTCTATATATATTCTCTCCGCTTCCTAGAATATTTGATAAATAAAACTAATAAATAAATTTGTAAATCTCAGAACGCTCCCTTTATCCCGCTTCCAGAACTGCATAAGAGGACGATGGTTCACTTTAAGAAGGGGTATGATGACGATGATGATAAGAAAAAAAAAAGCTAGAATCGGCTAAGAAAATACAGGTAAATATATCTATATATAAGTTTAATAGTTTATTTACTTTCACTCTAACCGAATGAATTGCATGTAATTGAAAACATATATAATAAGTAATGTATAAGGCACACCATTAGAACGGACTTCACATTAGAACTGCATAGATAGTTTAGTTTAGAAACTGGGCCAGGAGTACCCCTGGCTCAGTTTTATACATTTTGCCAAATAGAGCCTCCATGTGATATATTACGCACACTAGAAAACTCTATGGGTGCCCTCTACAACTGGATTATCAAAGTTACGAATTCATGCCAGAGAATGCTAAATGCAAGTCATTCATTACATTATACATGCTTATACTTGTTCTTGTGCTGTAGTTATATAGCTTTTCTCGAACTTCATCTTTTATTTTACTTGTTCTTGAATATGTGGTGAAGGATCACGTGCCCCACTCACTTTCCAAATCTTATTTAACACCAAATATACACTTTCCACTTTATTATCAGCATATATAACTTCATATCATGGTGCCTAACATACTCCTAGGTCAAGGCTCACGTATAACGACCATCAAAGCGTAAGTCCTTATCATGGTTCCTATATAGCATGAATAGGTGTCCGTAGATTAATTCTAGGTCTTGTATATAGCAACATAGATATAAGCATTCTACATAGCAACCTGTAAGGAAAAAAATCATATCTAATTATCCAACACGAAGAGCATATAAAAAAGCTAGAATTGGCCAAGAATATGCAGGTAAATATATCCATATATAAGTTTAATAGTTTATTTACTTTCACTCTATCCGAATGAATTACATTAAACTGAAACTAATCTTGAAGGCTTATATTTTACCTATTTTTGAAATGCCAATTCTTAAATTTATTTTTTTTGTCTTTTAGGAAGCTCTGGAAAACACATATGCTGAGGTTATTGCACAAAGTCAGGAGCCCCTGACTAGAGAGGAGAATTATAATGTGAGCCATTTGGTTTGTGGACTTCCCAAAAAGGAGAGGACCAGGTTGATGGGAGTTGGAGCTCAGAGAGTGTCTACACCATTCTAGCCTCCGGCGATTTCAACGCCATTGACTATGCCCTCGGGGCCCTCTTACATGTCGCAGGAGGATTGCACTCAGCAGGCGATGTAGCTTGTTAGTTCGGTGATGAATCTTTTAGATGGTCAGATTCTCGAGGAGATGTGGGGGGATATTCAAGAGGAGCTTATGCGAGTGATCCACCCTACTGCTACTTTTGTGATGGTTTCTAAGAAAATATTGAAATCTTGTAGACGGTGGGTTCCTATTCGGCTGCAAAGCGGGATTATGAACTTTTTGGCCTCTCAAAATGCATTTGGTAGTAGTGGAGAGAGTAGTAGATAGGTATACTTATTATATACGTAAAACATGATTACACACAATATTAAATATGTGATTCTAAATTGGTTTTATTTTGTGTTTAGAATGAAGATGTTATCATTGGGAGCACGAGTCGTAGGGATGGAGCCGCCGATGGAAACGCGGACGATGACATGGATAGGGCGGATGACCTATCTTAGTGAGTTACATCCTAAACTCGTGTTTGTATATTTGACATCTTTATATTAGAGATTATGATATGCTTGTATGCTTAATATCCTAAACTCGTGTTTGTTGGAATTGTGAGATATATGTGGGTATGCATGTGAGTATGATATATATATGGACTTTAGCTTGTTTGTGTCGGCATGTATGTGCATATGATATATGTGGATATAGAACTTATCGTATTATTTGTGTGGTTTGTTGTGAAAATTTTTGTGTGGTTTGTTGTCGTTTGTTGTGGATATAGAACTTATCGTATTATTTGTGTTGTTTGTGAAATTTGGATTGTGGAAATTTTTAATTTGTTATGGAATGTGCACGAAAATTGTGATTGCATATAAGTTTGTTATGGATTGTGCATGAATTTTGTGAAATTTCTTACGGAACGTGCACGAATTTTGTGAAAATTGAATGGATGCGAGATGTTTGTGAAATTTGGTTTGGATATATTTTGAATGTCGTTTTGGAATGTGTAGGGAATATTGTTGGCGGAATATATTTCGAATTTAGTTTGTATGTACAGGGAACTGAATGTAATCCGGATTAATTTTTTTAGCTGATAGTAAACATCGCTGACGGGCGTGCGTCAGCGATGCACATCGCTGACGAACCCGCCGCTGATGTGCAACATCGCGACGGTGGCCGTCGGTGATGTTCACACATCGCTAACGGTAGTTCGTCAGCGATGTATATCGCTGACGGCTAGCCGTCGGCGATGCTGGATTCATCGCTGACGACAATCCGTCAACGATATGTATCGCTGATGGGGTTTCCGTCAGCGATGTGTAAAGATCATTGACGCACGCGTCGCCAATGTAATGCCGCCGCAATGGACATTATTGACGGCATCCCGTCAGGGATGTCACTTCCACGACGGGACTATTGCTAACGGCATATCCTTGGCGGCCCGTCAAGGATAGCTATCGCCGACGGATTTGGGCATCCTTGACGGAAAGCCCGCCAAGGATGCTTGGTTTTCCACTAGTGGTAGTATATACTTATTGTGTAAAGATAGATTATTTTATATTTCTAGATATTTTTGTAGGTTAATGAAACATCATGCTTAATTAGTTTCAGGTTGAAACATGTGTTTGATAAGAGGGTACTAAAGAGGTGATACACCTGTAGTAATGCTACATGAAATAAAATCTACTTATCAATGACTAGCTATCAGTGCAACAAAATAATTACAAATGTAGGGTGTTCAAGATTGTGAAAGTTCATAACTATTTGAAAGCTACTCATATCAAAGATAATACATAATTTCCCTAAATCTACTTTGTTTCAAGTTGAAACATGTGTTTGATAAGAGGGTACTAAAGAGGTGATACACCTGTAGTAATGCTACATGAAATAAAATCTACTTATCAATGACTAGCTATCAGTGCAACAAAATAATTACAAATGTAGGGTGTTCAAGATTGTGAAAGTTCATATAACTATCTAAAAGCTAGGCGTATCAAAGATAATACATAATTTCCTAAGTCTATAAAAGATTATATACATAATAAATATTTCCTACTTTTTACTTAGATCATAACACAAATATTTTTTATCAGATAGGAATTGATCCTAATATCTATTTCCTGATGAGGAGTCTCGTTCCTCATTCCTTAAAACTATTACTTATAAACACCTAAAATAAGTTATCAGATATTATAGTGCAAATAAGCATAAAACATAAAAATAGTTAAACTTTTATCACAATAGTAATTGGCGCCATACATATTCCATGCAAACAAGCATCAAAGAAGATAAATAATCACAATGCTAAAGTTACGGATACAAGTGAGCACAAACTAACAAAGTAGAATTGAATCAGGAACAAATATTTTAACAATAGTGTAATTTAAAAGAGAATCTGAAGAAATTTATCGAATTAAATTTGGATTATCTAATTAAGTTTGGATTAATTTCTAATTTATAAATAGATTGGAGGGTTAGATGGAAAATTTATCCCTTTTGTTGGTGATTTTGGACTAACATGGGCTTAAGATGATATTATAAAAAGTTGACCATTAATTTTAATTTATAAATAAAACATTTGGAGGGCTTTAGATGAAATTTTTTCATAGCTAATTATTTATCTAATGGAATTCTATTAGGAGAGGGTTGTACATGCATACACTTGCATACATAACCACCATGGTTTAAGGCAAGTCTATGTGATAGGATAGAAACTTTTTCCTCCCATCAGATAGAAACTTGTTTTATGATAGGATTTTAACCAATGACTATACTTTTAAAAAACTATGAATACATAGGTCTAACGTGGATAATATTAGTTTAGGATTATTTATTTAATAATTCAATCTGTAGGGAATATTGTTGGCGAATATATTTCAATTTAGTTTGTATGTACAGGAACCGAATGTAATCGGATTAATTTTTTAGGCGATAGTAAACATCGCCGACGGGCGTGCCGTCACGATGCACATCGCCGACGGTAACCCCGCGCTGATGTGCAACATCGCTGACGGCTGGCCGCCGATACACATCATGCACGGTAGTTCGGCCGATGTATATCGCCGACGGCCAGCCGTCGGCGATGTTGATTCATCGCCGACGACAATCCGTCAACGATATGTATCGTGATGGGGTTTCCGTCGATGTAAAGATCATTGACGCGCGTCGTCAATGTAATGCCGTCGATAATGGACATTCGGCGGCATCCATCGAGGATGTCACTTCCACGACGGGACTATTGCTAACGGCATATCCTTGGCGGCCCGTCAAGGATAGCTATCGCCGACGGAATTTGGGCATCCTTGGCGGAAAGCCCGTCAAGGATGCTGGTTTCCACTAGTGGTAGTATATACTTATTGTGTAAAGATAGATTATTTTATATTTCTAGATATTTTTGTAGGTTAATGAAACATCATGCTTAATTAGTTTCAGGTTGAAACATGTGGTTGATAGTAAGGTATTACATGAGCTGATATACCTGTAACAATGATACATGAAATAAAACCTACTAATTAATGACTACCTATCAGTGCAATAGAATAATTACAAATGTAGAATGTTCTAGAATGTGAAAGTTCATAACTATTTGAAAGCTACTCATATCAAAGATAATACATAATTTCCCTAAATCTACTTTGTTTCAAGTTGAAACATGTGTTTGATAAGAGGGTACTAAAGAGGTGATGCACCTGTAGTAATGCTACATGAAATAAAATCTACTTATCAATGACTAGCTATCAGTGCAACAAAATAATTACAAATGTAGGGTGTTCAAGATTGTGAAAGTTCATATAACTATCTAAAAGCTAGGCGTATCAAAGATAATACATAATTTCCTAAGTCTATAAAAGATTATATACATAATAAATATTTCCTACTTTTACTTAGATCATAACACAAATATTTTTTATCAGATAGGAATTGATCCTAATATCTATTTCCTGATGAGGAGTCTCGTTCCTCATTCCTTAAAACTATTACTTATAAACACCTAAAATAAGTTATCAGATATTATAGTGCAAATAAGCATAAAACATAAAAATAGTTAAACTTTTATCACAATAGTAATTGGCGTCATACATATTCCATGCAAACAAGCATCAAAGAAGATAAATAATCACAATGCTAAAGTTACTGCATACAAGTGAGCACAAACTAACAAAGTAGAATTGAATCAGAACAAATATTTTAACAATAGTGTAATTTAAAAGAGAATCTGAAGAAATTTATCGAATTAAATTTGGATTATCTAATTAAGTTTGGATTAATTTCTAATTTATAAATAGATTGGAGGGTTAGATGGAAAATTTATCCCTTTTGTTGGTGATTTTGGACTAACATGGGCTTAAGATGATATTATAAAAAGTTGACCGATTAATTTTAATTTATAAATAAAAACATTTGGAGGGCTTTAGATGAAATTTTTTCATAGCTAATTATTTATCTAATGGAATTCTATTAGGAGAGGGTTGTACATGCATACAGTTTGCATACATAACCAGCCATGGTTTAAGGCAAGTCTATGTGATAGGATAGAAACTTTTTCCTCCCTATCAGATAGAAACTTGTTTTATGATAGGATTTTAACCAATGACTATACTTTTAAAAAACTATGAATACATAGGTCTAACGTGGATAATATTAGTTTAGGATTATTTATTTAATAATTCAATCTCACGTAAATAGCACAAAATTCATATCAATTATTCATATCAACTATTCTTATTAAACATATTAATTACAATAGGATAATAATGTAATAACCAAAAGGGTTGAGGATATTTTGGACCAGGAAAAGTTTTTCCCGAACTCCCACTTTTAAAGGTAGTACGATCTGTATCCATATTCAAATTTTGCGAATATAAATTACGCATTTTGCTTACTGAATCATATTCGCATCCATTATCAGTAAGCAAATGCATTCGGTTCGGATACAGCTTAGATATAATACTTATCATATCCATATTCGCTTGCCAATCATGGACACAGATATGCCTGGATAAGGAAAATTCATATCCGTATCCGCTAAAATCGGATACGGGTACGGATATGCATGTGGATATATAGCGGATATACAAGCGTATACAAAATTGATATGAGAAAACTAGATAATATTATATATATATATATATATATATATATATATATATATATATATATATATATATATATATATATATATATATATATATATATATATATATATATATATATATATATATAGGGTATGGGGTTCAATACCTAGGTGTAACGCTTAGTTACACTCACTTGTAAAAGTACATGTTTGATCATGTATTAACGATCAACATCGCTTATTGTGATCTATGTGTTCAAAACTTCACGGAGACCAAAAATCACATAGATAAGATTTTTCTAGTTTATACATTTAATGACCTAGAAATGAATCTGTAGCGGTCTAAAATACCCATTTTTGAGTTGCTTGAATTATAGGATAGAGCATCCCAAACTACATGATTTTTGATCCACGCCATTTGGTGACATGTAGATCAAAATGAATGGTATCGTTAATATCGATGGTCAAACATGTATTTGTAAAGATATGTAACTAAGTTAGTTACACTAAGTGTATTGTAACCCTACCCATATATATATATATATATATATATATATATATATATATATATATATATATATATATATATATATATATATATATATATATATATATATATATATATATATATATATATATATATATATATATATATATATATATATATATATATATATATATATATATATATATATATATATATATATATATATATATATATATATATATATATATATATATATATATATATATATATATATATATATATATATATATATATATATATATATATATATATATATATATATATATATATATATATATATACAAATGTAGAATGTTCTAGAATGTGAAAGTTCATAACTATTTGAAAGCTACTCATATCAAAGATAATACATAATTTCCCTAAATCTACTTTGTTTCAAGTTGAAACATGTGTTTGATAAGAGGGTATTAAAGAGGTGATACACCTGTAGTAATGCTACATGAAATAAAATCTACTTATCAATGACTAGCTATCAGTGCAACAAAATAATTTCAAATGTAGGGTGTTCAAGATTGTGAAAGTTCACATTAATCGGACGAACCGTCCGAGAAAACCACCACAAACGAAAGCCAAAACACAATAAAAGAGTAAAGACTAGATTTACGTGTTCAGTTGCCTACGCCCACGGGTAAGGAGGGGGATTTTCACTTAGAAAGAGAGAATACAAATTAGGATTACAAGTTCTCACAAAGAAACCCTAAAACAAACATCTCAATCTCTCAAAAGATCTCCTCTCCAAAGATGCACCAAACTCTCTCAAAGGTGCTCCAAAACGTGCTTGAAACTTACCCTAACAATCGGGCACAAACAGCTTTTCGGTTTGGGGTTATTAATAGCCTCTAAGCGAATTGGGTTTAAAACCAATTCCTATTACCCGCTGAATTGCCTTATTAGTCGCATACAACTCATATTAGTCGACTAATGAATCAGATTAGTCGATTATAATACGATTAGTCGATACTGCACCCAACGCAGAATACACCTTTCTCGTTACATATGTAGTCGACTACAACTCTATTTTATCACTCGCTCCCACCGAAAACTTGCTTTCTCGCTCATATAGCGTAGTTCTACAATGCCTAGTAGTCGACTCTTGAACTGAAAAACTATTTGTGCATGTTTTGTGCATGTTCTACAATTCTCCACCTCGTACATCATTTGATTCACCTCAAATTTTGGACTAACACCAAGAACACCAAGAACATCTAGAGATCATCATCACCAATCCAGCTAATCCAAATACACACTACACCGGCCGCCACGCATCTCCACCGATCAAGCTCATCGTAGTTCACCTCAAATCATCTCCACCTTACCCATTACAGCCCGAAGGGCCATGCCCTCTTGGGCAAATCAACAAGAGTGATATGAAGCAAGTCTAAGCAATGCTTAAACTTACTACTGTGACCACCTTGGTTAACATGTCCATGGGGTTCTCATTCGTGTGCACCTTCATGAGAAATATCACCTCCTCTATGACATCCGCACAAAATGATACGACATCGATATGCTTGATGCGAGCATGATGAACTGATTCTTTGCCAAGTGAATTGCACTCATTTGTCACACCACAAGTTCACGTTTTCTGCTCAATCCCCAAATCGTCTAGAAGACCCCACAACCACAATGCTTCCTTCACTCCCTCTGCCATGGCCATGTACTCATTCTCTAGAGAAAAGCATCAGAGTCTGTAACATCGACGCCAACTAACCGAGCTCCATGTATCTTAAATACATAACCGTAGTAGATCGCCGTCTATCTAGATCGCCCGCATAATCGAGTCCACAAACCCGTCAATCGACATGTTTCTCCACCAAAATACGAATTCGTATCAACTGCATTCTTTAAGTACCGAGGACCCACTTCACCGCTTCCTGCACCTTTCCTGATTCGCCATGAATCTCGACCACACTAACCGCTCAGGAAATATCTCAAAGTGTACACACCATTGCATACATTAAACCGCCAACCGCACTAGCATAGGAATACGCCCATGTGCCTTCTTCACAGTGGGAGATTGATTACCGTAAAGCCTAAAGTGGAGCCAATGGAGTCACCACCGACTTAGCACTTTGCATCCCAACCTCGCGACACCATTTATGTAGCCCTTCCGACTCAGAACAATCACATTCGCCTCTTCTAATCTCCATACCCAGATTTCTAGTAAAGACCCATGTCCTTCATCTCAACTCTTCACCAAGTTGAGATTTCAACCTATCTATCTCCACCTGCTCTTAGAAGCAATAAGCATGTCATCCACATACAAAGAAGATAGATAAAATTACCTCCGCTGCTTCCAATGTAAACACAACAATCATGATCGCGGAAAACCCATGCTTCAAAGATGAAGGAATCAAATCGCTTGTACCACTGCCGGGAGATTGCTTTAATCCATATAGTGACTTCCTCAAACGACACACATGATTCTCCTTATCCTCAACCTTGTAGCCCTCGGTTGATGCATGTAGATCTCTTCATCCAAGTCTCCGTGCAAGAAACATTTTTTAACATCGAGTTGATCCGACTCATAATCACCATAAGCAACATACTCAATAGCACCGAATAGAAGTATGTTTCACCAGGAGAAAATATCTCATTGTAATCCACACCCTCTTTACGTGCAAAACCCTTAGCCACTAGCCTCGCTTTGTATCTTACACCGACTCGAAAGATCTTTCTTTCTTTTATACACCCACTTACAACCAATAGCTTTTCTTCCCTCGGCAATGGGACCACCTCCTGTTTGGTTCTTCAGAAGAGATTCCATCTCTTCCTCCATCGCAGCCAACCAACTCTCACTATCCTTGTCCCGAATAGCTTCCTTGAAGGAGGCCGCTCGTCCTCCTCCACGAGAGCGTATTCAACCATATTAGCTTGCCGTAGTGCTTTAGGGGTTGATCAGCCCGACCGATTACTGCTTGTATGCTGCTTTGGCCTAGTGGAAGCCAAATTATCCACAGTGCTTTGTTGTTGTAGTGCCTGTGTATTTTCTGTTGAACCTCCTCTGCTCAAGCTCATCATCTACGACTTCCCACTTGAGCACGATTAGAACCTAGTTGGTCTTTAGGTTCTATTTCAATAACTTGAGACTTAGTCTCACCGGTCATAACACCATCATCCTTGGACGCCCTAGCAATCATGGATTTCTCATCAAAGGTAACATCCTGGCGATCACGAACTTTGAATCTTCCGTACACCAAAGCGATAGCCTTTACGCCTGCATATTCCAAGAATATTGCCTTCTTGGCCCTCGTCAAGCTTTCCCTCGTTGGCGTGATGGTACATCAGAAAATTCGAGCCTATCATAATCGCATGCTCCCACGACCACATAGGGTGTATCATCATCAATGTCGAATGTGGTGAGCGGTTCACAATGTAACAAAATTTTGCGCCACGCCGCCCATTCGTTGCCCAATCACGCATAAGATCGCATACTCACGCCTTTTCGCGGTGTTGGTTCGATCTCCGCGACCCATTACCAGCGTGGTGTAGACATTTGTCGATGTCGAACAATTCCCTCGATCACGAGAACTCCTTGAAAGCACCATCAGTATACTGCGCACGATTATCGGATCTGGCGTCTTCAATTTCTTTCATCATTTCTCAACCATTGTTCTCCACTTCTTGAATGTCTCGAACACCTCATTCTTATGCTTGATAAATCAAGCATACAGAATAATCATCTATAAATGAGACATAATACACGGAACCACCCTTGAAGTTATGCGAGGGACCCCAACATCCGTGTGTACATAATCTAGTATCCCTCGCTTAGACTTTGCTGTTGAAACTTGACCGTGTGACTTTCCATACACACAATCCTGCAAAATCCATGCTAGGTTCCTTGATTCTTCAGTGACCTTCTACCAAGCGTAACAGCCTTCGACATATGCCCGCCTTTATGCCATAACCGTGTGTGCTCACATGGGTCTCCACCACTTCCAGTTCAACCCATTTGCATCTCTGTCACCGTCGTGCAGAGAGTATATAGATTACCGTGGCAACACCCTTCATCACTACTAAGGAACCACGAACAACCTTCTTCACTCCGTTTTCCGTCACAATCCACGCAACCAGGAGTCCAAAGCACCAAGCGAGATAAGATTCTTCCCAAAATTGGAACATGCCTCACATCCGTCAAGGTTGAACCACTCCATCATGCATCTTGATTTTGATATTACCTAGCCCCACTTTTTACAAGCATGGTTATTCCCCATCAATCGAGTTCCACCATCAATGCCTCTGTAGGTAGTAAACCACTTCCTATTTGGACACATATGGTAAGACAACCGAATCAAGTATCCACTTCCGGAGATCTCCTCGCCACCCGTGGCGACATAGCATTCCTTATCGCTCCCTTCCTCACGGCGTGCTTCGCTTCTTCCCGCCCTCTCTCCTCGGTCTTGTTGTTGTTCTTCTTTCTACCTACTCTCTTATTTGAATCGACTTTGAAATGCCCGCTTCACGCGCAGAAACATCCTTTTCCCATAGAGGTCTTGATTTAGATCTAGACTTTCCTCCTTGCCTTTTCCTCGCTCATTGCTCCTTCCTCTTGCAAACAATCCTGCGCTTGTTCCACATTACGCCGGTGTATGTCACTAGTTGCGGTCTTCAGAAGATCGTCCGCTAGAAGTGTCGTTCTAGTCTCATCCATCTTGATTTTCTCCCACAAGCCTCGGTGTTTGCACCGGGTTCTCATAAGACTTGGCGGCAGTAGTAGAAGCGCGATCCTCGTCTCCTACTTTAACATCTATGTCTTTCAAATCGATATGATCCTATCAAACTTGTTGATGTGTTCGGATTGATGAGCCCTCCTCCATCTTGCAAGTATACAATTTGGATTTTAAGTAGATCCGGTTAGTTAGACTCTTAGGTCATGAAGGTACCCTCTAACTTCTTCCACACGCCTGCGCCGTTTCCTCTCCATCTACCAAAGCTACATCCCTCTCGAGGCATAGGATAATCGGCCTGCGTGCTTCAGATCAACTCCTCCAATCCTCATCGGACATATCCTTGTTCTTCTTCTCCTTTCCATCCAAAGTCTTGTGCAATTTTTGCGAAATTAGAAAGTTTTCATCTGCATCCTCCAATAAGAAAATCGTTCTTCCATTGAACTTTTCAATCTCGAATTTTCCCACTTTGGTGATTCTTGGTTGGCCATCCTCGTTTGTCTTCGTGAATCCGCTTCTCTCGGAATCACCGAACACCCCTCAAATTAGAAATTACACCTTCAATCGAACAATAGCTCGATACAATTGTTGGTAGCGGACCGATGAACGTCGAGAGAAACCACCACAAGCGGAAAGCCAAAACACAATAAAAGAGTAAAGACGCGAGATTCGTGGTTGACAAGTTGCCTCGTCCACGGGGGTAAGGAGGGATTTTCACTAATAGAAAGAGAATACAAATTAGGATTACAAGTTCTCACAAAGAAACCCTAAAACAAACCTCCAATCTCTCAAAAGATCTCTTCTCCAAAGATGCACAAACTCTCAAGGCTGCTCAAAGCGTGCTTGAAACTTACCCTAACAATCGAGGCACAAACGGTTTTGGGTTGGGGTTATTAATAGCCTCTAAGCGAATTGGGTTTAAAACCAATTCCTAATTAACGTTTTGAATCGCCCGAGATTAGTCGACTACAACTCATATTAGTCGACTAATGGCTAGATTAGTCGACTATAATACTGATTAGTCGACTGCACCGGACCTAGCAATACACCTTTACGTAGTTTAGGTGTAGTCGACTACAACTCATATTAGTCGATTACTGCGTTCCAGCCGAAAACGCTGCATGCGCTACGGTGTAGTCGACTACAATGCCTAGTAGTCGACTCTTGAACTGAAAAAGCTGTTTGTGCATGTTTTGTGCATGTTCTACAAGTTCATATTTCAACCTATCTATCTCCACCTGCTCTTAGAAGCAATAAGCATGTCATCCACATACAAAGAAGATAGATAAAATTACCTCCGCTAAGCTTCCAACACAACAATCATGATCGCCGGAAAACCCATGCTTCAAAGATGAAGGAATCAAATCGCTGTACCATCAGCCGGAGATTGCTTTAATCCATATAGTGACTTCCTCAAACGACACACATGATTCTCCTTATCCTCAACCTTGTAGCCCTCGGTTGATGCATGTAGATCTCTTCATCCAAGTCTCCGTAAAGAAGGTCGCTTTTAACATCGAGTTGATCCGACTCATAATCACCATAAGCAACAATACTCAATAGCACCGAATAGAAGTATGTTTCACCACCGAGAAAATATCTCATTGTAATCCACACCCTCTTTACGTGCAAAACCCTTAGCCACTAGCCTCGCCTTGTATCTTACACCACCGAAGCTCGAAAGATCTTTCTTTCTTTTATACACCCACTTACAACCAATAGCTTTTCTTCCTACTCGCAATGGGACCACCTCCCATGTTTGGTTCTTCGAAGAGATTCCATCTCTTCCTCCATCGCAGCCAACCAACTCTCACTATCCTTGTCCCGAATAGCTTCCTTGAAGGAGCCGGCTCGTCCTCCTCCACCGAGTGCGTATTCAACCATATTAGCTCTGCCCATAGTGCTTTAGGGGTTGATCGCCCCCAGCCTTCAAGACTGCTGTATGCTCGCTTTGGCCTAGTGGAAGCCAAATTATCCACCTGTTGTTGTAGTGCTCTGTATTTTCCTCGCTGAACCTCCTCCCCGCCAAGCTCATCATCTACCCGACTTCCCACTTGAGCACGATTAGAACCTAGTTGGTCTTTAGGTTCTATTTCAATAACCTCGAGACTTAGAAGTCTCACCAGCCATAACACCATCATCCTGGACTTCAATCATGGATTTCTCATCAAAGGTAACATCCTCGCGATCACGAACTTTGAATCTTCCAGACACCAAAGGCGATAGCCTTTACTTCCTTGCATATTCCAAGAATATTGCCTTCATTTCGCTGCTTTCTCGCTGACGGATAGGCGGTACATCCAAAATTCGAGCCTATCATAATTCGTGATGCCTCACCACACTAGGGTGTATCATCATCCAATGTCGAATGTGGTGAGCGGTTCACAATGTAACAATTTGTAGCCACGCTTACGCCCACCATTCGTTGCCCAATCCTCACGATAAGATCGCGATACTCACCGCTTTTCCCAGTTATTCGGGTTCTCCACACCCCTATCTCGCTGTACTGATCAGTCTGTGTCGAACAATTCTCCTCATCACAGAACTCTTGAAAGCACCATCTCAGATACTCAGACTGCTATCGATCTGGTTTTCAATTTCTTTCCTCGTCTGTTCTCAACCATTGTTCTCCACTTCTTGAATGTCTCAACACCTCATTCTTATGCTTCGTAGTAAATCCAAGCATACCTAGAATAATCATCTATAAATGAGACATAATAATTGAACCACCCTTGAAGTTGTCTCGAGCCGGACCCCAAACATCCGTGTGTACATAATCTAGTATCCTCTGCTCTTAGACTTACTGCTCAAACTTGACCTCTGGTGACTTTCCATACACACAATCCTGCAAAATCCATGCTAGGTTCCTTCGATTCTTCTCGCAGACCTCTTTACCAAGCAGAACTAGATTCTTCGACATATGCCCAAGCCTTTATGCCATAACCGTAGGTGTCTCACATGGTCTCCACTTACTTTTCTGCCAACCACAGATTCCCCTCCACCGCCGCATTCGAGAGATAGATTACCGTGGACGAACACCCTTCATCACTACTAAGGAACCACGAACAACCTTCTTCACTCCGTTTTCCGTCACAATCCCGCAACCACCGAGTCCAAAGCACCAACCGAGATAAGATTCTTCCAAGCCTGGGAACATGCCTCACATCCGCAGGTTCAACCACTCCATCATGCATCTTGATTTTGATATTACCTAGCCCCACTGCTTTACAAGCATGGTTATTCCCCATCACAGCCACCATCAATCTCTGTAGTAGTAAACCACTTCCTATTTGGACACATATGGTAAGAGCAACCGAACAAGTATCCACTTCCAGATCTCCTCGCCACCCGTGGACGACATAGCATTCCTTATCGCCCTTCCTCAAACGAAGCCCGCCTTCTCTGGGCCTTTGAGTTGTTGTTCTTCTTTCTACTCTCTTTATGGATACCGACTTTGAAATGCCCACTTCACCGCGACTTGAAACATCCTTTTCCCGCAAGAGGTCTTGATTTAGATCTAGACTTTCCTCCCTTGCCTTTTCCTCGCTCATTGCTCCTTCCTCTTGCAAACAATCCCCGCGAAATTTCATCGCCAAGCATGTCACTAGTTGTCTTCCGAAGATCGTCCGCCAGTGTCGTTCTAGTCTCATCCATCTTGATTTTCTCCCACAAGCCTCGTTTGCACCAGTTCTCATAAGACTTCGCGACAGTAGTAGAAGCTACCGATCCTCGTCTCCTACTTTAACATCTATGTCTTTCAAATCGATATGATCCTATCAAACTTGTTGATGTGTTCCCGGATTGATGAGCCCTCCTCCATCTTGCAAGTATACAATTTGGATTTTAAGTAGATCCGGTTAGTTAGACTCTTAGTCATGAAGGTACCCTCTAACTTCTTCCACCGCACCGCTTTCCTCTCCATCTACCAAGAAAGCTACATCCCTCTCGAGGCATAGGATAATCGGCACCGCGGCTTCCATCCAACTCCTCCCAATCCTCATCGACATATCCTTGTTCTTCTTCTCCTTTCCATCCAAAGTCTTGTGCAATTTTTGCGAAATTAGAAAGTTTTTCATCCTGCATCCTCCAATAAGAAAAATCGTTCTTCCCATTGAACTTTTCAATCTCGAATTTTCCCACTTTGGTGATTCTTGGTTGCGCCATCCTCTGTTTGTCTTCGTGAATCCGCTTCTCTCAGAATCACCGAACACCCCTCAAATTAGAAATTACACCACTTCCAATCAACAATAGCTCGATATTAATATTGGCGCTACGGACCGCTGAACCGTCGAGAGAAACCACCACAAACGAAAGCCAAAACACAATAAAAGAGTAAAGACGCGAGATTTACTGGCCTAGTTGCCTACGCCCACGGTAAGGAGGGATTTTCACTAATAGAAAGAGAGAATACAAATTAGGATTACAAGTTCTCACAAAGAAACCCTAAAACAAACCTCTCAATCTCTCAAAAGATCTCTTCTCCAAAGATGCACCAAACTCTCTCAAAGGTGCTCCAAAACGTGCTTGAAACTTACCCTAACAATCGTGCACAAACAGCCAGTTTGGGGTTATTAATAGCCTCTAAGCGAATTGGGTTTAAAACCAATTCCTAATTAGACCCGCTTTATCTGCCTGCATTAGTCCTACAACTCATATTAGTCGACTAATGAATCAGATTAGTCGACTATAATACGATTAGTCGATTACTGCACTCCAACGCAAATACACCTTCTGCAGTAAATTTAATTACAACTCATATTAGTCGACTACTGCCCTGCACGAAACTTGCTTTCAAGTTATTAGCTGTAGTCGGCTACAATGCCTAGTAGCTTCGACTCATGAACCCTAAAACTGCTTGTGCATGTTTTGTGCATGTTCTACAAGTTCATATAACTATCTAAAAGCTTGTATGACAAAGATAATACATAATTTCCTAAATCTATAAAAGATTATATACATAATAAATATTTCCTACTTTTACTTAGATCATAACACAAATATTTTTATCAGATAGGAATTGATCCTAATATCTATTTCCTGATGAGGAATCTCGTTCCTCATTCCTTAAAACTATTACTTATAAACACCTAAAATAAGTTATCAGATATTATAGTGCAAATAAGCGTAAAACATAAAAATAGTTAAACTTTTATCACAATAGTAATTGGCGTCATACATATTCCATGCAAACAAGCATCGAGAAGATAAATAATCACAATGCTAAAGTTACAGATACAAGTGAGCACAAACCAACAAAGTAGAATTGAATCAGAAAAATATTTTAACAATAGTGTAATTTAAAGAGAATCAAGAAATTTATCGAATTAAATTTGGATTATCTAATTAAGTTTGGATTAATTTCTAATTTATAAATAGATTGGAGGGTTAGATGGAAAATTTATCCCTTTTGTTGGTGATTTTGGACTAACATGGGCTAAGATGATATTATAAAAAGTTGACCGATTAAATTTTAATTTATAAATAAAACATTTGGAGGGCATTAGATGAAATTTTTCATAGCTAATTATTTATCTAATGGAATTCTATTAGGAGAGGGTGTACATGCATACAGTTTGCATACATAACCAGCCATAAGGCAAGTCTATGTGATAGGATAGAAACTTTTCCTCCCTATCGATAGAAACTTGTTTTATGATAGGGATTTTAACTAAGGACTATACTTTAAAAAACTATGAATACATAGGTCTAACGTGGATAATATTAGTTTAGGATTGTTTATTTAATAATTCAATCTCCTGTAAATAGCACAAAATTCATATCATTTATTCATATCAACTATTCTTATTAAACATATTAATTATAATAGGATATTAATGTAATAACCAAGAAGTTCTAATCGGCCTCTCCATGACCCCATTCTCGCCATGGTAGACCCGATCAGCCTACAAGGTCGAACACCTCCCAGTAACCTTGAAAGCACCATCTCAGATAATCAGACCTATCGATCTCTGCCATTTCACTTTTCCCCGCCTGTTCAACCATTGTTCTCCACTTCTTGAATGTCTCAACACCTCATTCTTATGCTTCTAGTAAATCCAAGCATACCTAGAATAATCATCTATAAATGAGACATAATACCCGGAACTTTTGAAGTTCCGATCAATTCCCCAAACATCCGTGTGTACATAATCTAGTATCCTTAATTTCTGTCAAGCTCGTGAAACTTGACCTCTGTGGGACTTTCCATACAATCCTCGCAAAAATCCATGCTAGGTTCCTTCGATTCTCAGCCAGACCTTTTACCAAGCGTATCTAGACTCCTTCTCATATATGCCCAAGCCGCCATGCCATAACCGCAGGTGCTCACATGGGTCTCACCACTTCCTTCAGCCCAACCGCCAGACTCGCCACCAATGTAATTCGAGAGTATAGATTACCGTGACGAACACCCTTCATCACTACTAAGGAACCACGAACAACCTTCTTCACTCCGTTTCAGTCACAATCCTGCAACCACCGAGTCCAAAGCACCAACTGAGATAAATTCTTCCCAAGCTCCGGAACATGCCTCACATCCGGCCAAGGTTCGAACCACTCCATCATGCATCTTGATTTTGATATTACCTAGCCCCACTGCTTTACAAGCATGGTTATTCCCCATCAATACGCTCCACCATCAATGCCTCAGAGGTAGTAAACCACTTCCTATTTGGACACATATGGTAAGAGCAACCGAATCAAGTATCCACTTCCTAGATCTCCTCGCCACCTGTATTTACATAGCATTCCTTATCGCCCTTCCTCAAACGTAGCTCTTTCCCGCCTCTCTCTCCTCTCAGCCTTGTTGTTGTTCTTCTTTCTACCTACTCTCTTATTTGGACGGTCGACTTTGAAATGCCCACCATTCAAAAACATCCTTTTCCGCAGAGGTCTTGATTTAGATCTAGACTTTCCTCCCTTGCCTTTTCCTCGCTCATTGCTCCTTCCTCTTGCAAACAATCCTCGCTATTCCCCTCAGCACGCTGCACATGTCACTAGTTGCGCCTTCCTCAAGATCGTCTCGCTTAGTGAATGCTCTAGTCTCATCCATCTTCGATTTTCTCCCACAAGCCCCGTGTTTGCAACTGTTCTCATAAGACTTCAGAGACAGGCGGTAGTAGAAGCCCTGATCCTCGCTCCTACTTTAACATCTATGTCTTTCAAATCTGATATGATCCTATCAAACTTGTTGATGTGTTCCCGGATTGATGAGCCCTCCTCCATCTTGCAAGTATACAATGGATTTTAAGTAGATCCTATAGTTAGACTCTTCACATGAAGGTACCTCTAACTTCTTCCACACGCCTGCACCGTTTCCTCTCCATCTACCAAGAAAGCTACATCCTCTCGAGGCATAGGATAATCACTGCTTCCGTGATCCAACTCCTCCCAACCTCATATACATATCCTTGTTCTTCTCCTTTCCATCCAAAGTCTTGTGCAATTTTTGCGAAATTAGAAAGTTTTTCATCTCGTGATCCTCCAATAAGAAAAATCGTTCTTCCCATTGAACTTTTCAATCCTAATTTTCCCACTTTGATCTGATGCATCGGTTGACGCCATCCTTCGCTTTGTCTTCGAATCCGCTTTCTCGAATCACCGAACACCCTCAAATTAGAAATTACACCACTTCAATTCAACAATAGCTCGATACTGTCAAGGCGACCGCTGAACTGGCCGAGAGAAACCACCACAAACGGAAAGCCAAAACACAATAAAAGAGTAAAGACGATTTACGTGGTTCGCAAGTTGCCTACGCCCACGGGTAAGGAGGGGGATTTTCACTAATAGAAAGAGAGAATACAAATTAGGATTACAAGTTCTCACAAAGAAACCCTAAAACAAACCTCTCAATCTCAAAAGATCTCTTCTCCAAAGATGCACCAAACTCTCTCAAAGGTCGCCAAACGTGCTTGAAACTTACCCTAACAATCGCAAAGTCGCTCAGGTTGGTTAATAGCTCTAAACGAATTGGGTTTAAAACCAATTCCTAATTAGACCCGTTTTGAATGCTTCGCATTAGTCGACTACAACTCATATTAGTCGACTAATGAATCTAGATTAGTCGACTATAATACGATTAGTCGACTACTCTGCACTCCAACGCAGTAAATACACCTTGTAAGCAGTAGTCGACTACAACTCATATTAGAATAACTGCTCCACCAAACTTAAGCTTTCATCACTAGCAAAGGTAGTCGCATACAATGCCTTAGTAGTCCACTACCAACCCGAAAAACTGCTTGCATGTTTTTGTGCATGTTCTACAAGTTCATATAACTATCTAAAAGCTAGGCGTATCAAAGATAATACATAATTTCCTAAATCTATAAAAGATTATATACATAATAAATATTTCCTACTTTTACTTAGATCATAACACAAATATTTTTATCAGATAGGAATTGATCCTAATATCTATTTCCTGATGAGGAATCTCGTTCCTCATTCCTTAAAACTATTACTTATAAACACCTAAAATAAGTTATCAGATATTATAGTGCAAATAAGCGTAAAACATAAAAATAGTTAAACTTTTATCACAATAGTAATTGGCGTCATACATATTCCATGCAAACAAGCATCGAGAAGATAAATAATCACAATGCTAAAGTTACGATACAAGTGAGCACAAACCAACAAAGTAGAATTGAATCAGAAAAATATTTTAACAATAGTGTAATTTAAAGAGAATCAAGAAATTTATCGAATTAAATTTGGATTATCTAATTAAGTTTGGATTAATTTCTAATTTATAAATAGATTGGAGGGTTAGATGGAAAATTTATCCCTTTTGTTGGTGATTTTGGACTAACATGGGCTAAGATGATATTATAAAAAGTTGACCGATTAAATTTTAATTTATAAATAAAACATTTGGAGGGCATTAGATGAAATTTTTCATAGCTAATTATTTATCTAATCGATCACGAGAACTCCTTGAAAGCACCATCATACATACTGCATACGCTTATCGGATCTCGTCTTCAATTTCTTTCTGTCCTGTTCTCAACCATTGTTCTCCACTTCTTGAATGTCGAACACCTCATTCTTATGCTTGAAGTAAATCCAAGCATACCTAGAATAATCATCTATAAATGAGACATAATACACGGAACCACCCTTGAAGTTGTGCGGCCGGACCCCAAACATCCGTGTGTACATAATCTAGTATCCTCTCGCTCTTAGACTTCTTTGTTCAGAAACTTGACCACTGTGTGACTTTCCATACACACAATCCTCATAAAATCCATGCTAGGTTCCTTGATTCTTCAGCAGACCCTCTTTACCAGCGAGAACTAGACCCTTCGACATATGCCCAAGCCGCCTATGCCATAACCGTGTGTGCTCACATGGGTCTCCACCACTTCGCCGGTTCCAACGCTGCATCTCCACTCGCGTCGTGCACGAGAGTATATAGATTACCGTGGCGAACACCCTTCATCACTACTAAGGAACCACGAACAACCTTCTTCACTCGTTTTCGTCACAATCCGCAACCACGGGTCCAAAGCACCAAGCGAGATAAGATTCTTCCAAATTGGAACATGCCTCACATCCGTCAAGGTTGAACCACTCCATCATGCATCTTGATTTTGATATTACCTAGCCCACTGCTTTACAAGCATGGTTATTCCCCATCAATACAGTTCCACCATCAATGCCTCAGTAGGTAGTAAACCACTTCCTATTTGGACACATATGGTAAGAGCAACCGAATCAAGTATCCACTTCGGAGATCTCCTCGCCACCCGTGGCGACATAGCATTCCTTATCGCTCCTTCCTCGAAGCGTGCTCGCTTCTTCCTGCCCTCTCCTCTCGGTCTTGTTGTTGTTCTTCTTTCTACCTACTCTCTTATTTGGACGGTCGACTTTGAAATGCCCGACTTCACGCGCGAAACATCCTTTTCCGCGAGGTCTTGATTTAGATCTAGACTTTCCTCCCTTGCCTTTTCCCCATTGCTCCTTCCTCTTGCAAACAATCCTGCGCGTTCCTGTTACGCCGGTAGCCATGTCACTAGTTGCGATCTTAGAAGATCGTCAGCTAGAAGTGTCGTTCTAGTCTCATCCATCTTCGATTTTCTCCCACAAGCCTCAGTGTTTGCACCGAGGTTCTCATAAGACTTGTGACAGTAGTAAGCGCGATCCTCGTCTCTACTTTAACATCTATGTCTTCAAATCTGATATGATCCTATCAAACTTGTTGATGTGTTCCCGGATTGATGAGCCCTCCTCCATCTTGCAAGTATACAATTTGGATTTTAAGTAGATCCGTTAGTTAGACTCTTAGTCATGAAGGTACCCTCTAACTTCTTCCACCGCCGCGGTAGTTTCCTCTCCATCTACCAAGAAAGCTACATCCCTCTCGAGGCATAGGATAATCGGCCCGTGCTTCGAATCCAACTCCTCCCAATCCTCATCGACATATCCTTGTTCTTCTTCTTTCCATCCAAAGTCTTGTGCAATTTTTGCGAAATTAGAAAGTTTTCATGCATCCTCCAATAAGAAAAATCGTTCTTCCCATTGAACTTTTCAATCCTAATTTTCCCACTTTGGTGATTTCTTGGTTGGCGCCATCCTCTGTTTGTCTTAGTGAATCCGCTTCTCGGAATCACGAACACCCTCAAATTAGAAATTACACCACTTCCAATCAACAATAGCTCGATACCAATTGTTGGTAGCGGACCGCGGACGATCGAGAAACCACCACAAACGGAAAGCCAAAACACAATAAAAGAGTAAAGGCGAGATTTCGTGTGGTTCGGCAAGTTGCCTCGTCCGGGGTAAGGAGGGATTTTCACTAATAGAAAGAGAGAATACAAATTAGGATTACAAGTTCTCACAAAGAAACCCTAAAACAAACCTCTCAATCTCTCAAAAGATCTCTTCTCCAAAGATGCACCAAACTCTCTCAAAGGCTGCTCCAAAACGTGCTTGAAACTTACCCTAACAATCGGGCACAAGAGTTTTAGGTTTGGGGTTATTAATAGCCTCTAAACGAATTGGGTTTAAAACCAATTCCTAATTAGACCTTTTGAATCACCCCGAATTAGTATTACAACTCATTAGTCATTAATGAACATGAATTAGTGGTATAATCACAGTTAATTAAAATTACTCCAACTGCTAGCGAAATACACCTTCGTGCGTTTAGAGTGTAATCACTACAACTCATATTAGTCGACTACTGTTCCCCGACGAAAACTTGCTTTCACATGCACTCTGATGTAGTCGACTACAATGCCTAGTATTCGACTCTTTGACACGAAAAGCTGTTTGTGCATGTTTTTGTGCATGTTCTACAAGTTCATATAACTATCTAAAAGCTGGTATCAAAGATAATACATAATTTCTAAATCTATAAAAGATTATATACATAATAAATATTTCCTACTTTTTACTTAGATCATAACACAAATATTTTTATCAGATAGGAATTGATCCTAATATCTATTTCCTGATGAGGAATCTCGTTCCTCATTCCTTAAACTATTACTTATAAACACCTAAAATAAGTTATCAGATATTATAGTGCAAATAAGCGTAAAACATAAAAATAGTTAAACTTTTATCACAATAGTAATTGGCCATACATATTCCATGCAAACAAGCATCGAGAAGATAAATAATCACAATGCTAAAGTTACAGATACAAGTGAGCACAAACCAACAAAGTAGAATTGAATCGAAAAAATATTTTAACAATAGTGTAATTTAAAAGAGAATCAAGAAATTTATCGAATTAAATTTGGATTATCTAATTAAGTTTGGATTAATTTCTAATTTATAAATAGATTGGAGGGTTAGATGGAAAATTTATCCCTTTTGTTGGTGATTTTGGACTAACATGGTGAAGATGATATTATAAAAAGTTGACCGATTAAATTTTAATTTATAAATAAAACATTTGGAGGGCATTAGATGAAATTTTTCATAGCTAATTATTTATCTAATGGAATTCTATTAGAGAGGGGTGTACATGCATACAGTTTGCATACATAACCAGCCATAAGGCAAGTCTATGTGATAGGATAAAACTTTTCCTCCCTATCGAGATAGAAACTTGTTTTATGATAGGATTTTAACTAAGGACTATACTTTAAAAACTATGAATACATAGGTCTAACGTGGATAATATTAGTTTAGGATTGTTTATTTAATAATTCAATCTCCTGTAAATAGCACAAAATTCATATCATTTATTCATATCAACTATTCTTATTAAACATATTAATTATAATAGGATATTAATGTAATAACCAAAAGGGTTGAGGATATTTTGGACCAGAAAAGTTTTCCGAACTCCCACTTTTAAAGGAGATGCGATCTGTATCCATATTCAAATTTTACGAATATAAATTCATTTTGCTTCTTGAATCATATTAGCATCCATTATTAATGCCAAATGCATTCGGTTCGGATCACGCTTAGATATAATACTTATCATATCCATATTGCTTGCCAATCATGGACTGAGATATGCTGGATAAGTAAAATTCATATCCGTATCCGCTAAAATCGGATACGAATGCGGATATGCATGTGGATATATAGCGGATATACAAGTATACAAAATTGATATGAGAAAACTATATATATATATATATATATATATATATATATATATATATATATATATATATATATATATATATATATATATACATATATATAATACTCCTTTAAAAGTATGAAGTTCGAGAAAAACTTTCCAAGGTCAATATTACCATTTACTATTTTGTAATCTTAATCTATCTTAATCATAATTATATCCTATCCGAATCCCATGTGAACTACCTACTGGTCAATAATTTTAAAAATAAGATTAATAAAATACATGAAATCTTTTAATATACTAAAGTAATACCCTAAGATGCCGTGTGAAATTTTAGAGCATTGACACATGGCACATTTTAGAAGCTTGGCCATTAATCTTCCCTCCCAAATTCTCCTAGCTAATTAACTTATTTCATTCTCTTTCTAATTAAATTCATGAGTTGCCTTTAATTGACCTTTCAATTTCTTTCCAAATAAACTTCTGCACATTTATAGGAGCCTCATTATTATTATCGCCTTTTAATTTCTCACGTTAGTCTTTTCTTGCCTAATTTCATCACTATAGCCTTTATCTTTTATCTTTATACTAGAAGAGAATCTCTAAAAGCTATGTGGCAAAATTTTAGAAAATTGATATTAATTTTGTCATATAACTAATTAGTAAATTTTAGAGATTACAACTTCTTCTCATGCCTCTTCAAGTCCTTAACATACTCCTCCACCTCATTTCATTTATCTTGCATTGATGATAAAAACGTTACATGCTATGGCCGCAGCGAATACCATTTGTTAATAATCACTAATTATAGCCTTAGGTACTCAAATTTCCCTAAATTCTTTATATAGATTCCACATCCTTCCATTTTTAATCGCATCAAATCAAAAGAAGATATTATACTCATGAAGTCCCATTCACATCAAGAATCACACTCCTATCTTAATTATTTGTTTTGCTCTTTCAAAAATAAAAGACTGCAAAAGTACCATGTACTCATGGATGGAAAATATATCAAATAAACTCAACAAGGTATCTTCTACTGTTTTTCTTTTCCTTTTATTTTTCTAGATTTTTATTACAAGAAATATGACTGATGATCTCTTCCTTCTATTTGAGAGGTTATGGGAGATTATGTATTTATTTCTGGGATTTTAGGTATTAATTGTATTAAGGTTCCATCTTTATATGGTTTTGAGAAAAATTTCCTTTATTCATGTTCTTTTCTTTTGAATTTTTGTTTTATATTAATCATGAGTTTTTCTTGAATGAAGGACTAAGGAGTCATGAGCTATTGTATTGGTAAGGTACAAGCATGTTGACGCAACGCAAAAATGACAGTCAATTTTTAATTTTTTCTAGAATTTTCTTCATGTTTATTTTAGTTATTGTTAGTTTTGGAATATAAATTATTAATTTGTTGGTTTATGAATTAATCTGGATGAGAGGAGAGATCATATTTTAATATCAAAGAAAATAAATATTGTAAAACCAATAAATTTCTGATTTATCTTCTGAAACGTTTAATTCGCCATTTTATCTTCCCATTGGATGCATCTTCAGCAACTCTATATTCAGCGAGTTGTTTCTTGCTTGTGTATTTTGCATATCCGTGTATCTACCAACTAGATGGATATTACTTTAGACTTATGATTTTAATATGAATTAATACACTTTTCATCGCATCCTCCAATAAGAAAAATCGTTCTTCCCATTGAACTTTTCAATCTCGAATTTTCCCACTTTGGTGATTCTTGGTTGGCCATCCTCTGTTTGTCTTCGTGAATCCGCTTCTCTCGGAATCACCGAACACCCCTCAAATTAGAAATTACACCACTTCCAATCGAACAATAGCTCGATACTAATTGTTGGTAGCGGATGGCGAACCGTCGAGAGAAACCACCACAAACGGAAGGCAAAACACAATAAAAGAGTAAAGACGCGAGATTCGTGGTTGACAAGTTGCCTCGTCCCAAGGGGTAAGGAGGATTTTCACTAATAGAAAGAGAATACAAATTAGGATTACAAGTTCTCACAAAGAAACCCTAAAACAAACCTCTCAATCTCTCAAAAGATCTCTTCTCCAAAGATGCACAAACTCTCAAAGTACGCTCCAAGCGTGCTTGAAACTTACTATGTCGGGCACAGCAGTTTTCCGGGTTTGGGGTTATTAATAGCCTCTAAGCGAATTGGGTTTAAAACCAATTCCTAATTAGAACCGTTTTGAATTTGCCCGGATTAGTCGCTACAACTCATATTAGTCGACTAATGAATAGATTAGTCGACTATAATACAGTTAGTGACTACTCGGACCAACGAGAAATACACCTTCATGCGTTTACGATTAATGTCGACTACAACTCATATTATCGACTACTCCGTCCCGGCAGAAAACTTGCTTTATGCACTACGGTGTAGTTCATCTGAATGCCTAGTAATTAGACTCTTGAACTGCTGTTTGTGCATGTTTTGTGCATGTTCTACAAGTTCATATAACTATCTAAAAGCTAAGTATCAAAGATAATACATAATTTCCTAAATCTATAAAAGATTATATACATAATAAATATTTCCTACTTTTTACTTAGATCATAACACAAATATTTTTTATCAGATAGGAATTGATCCTAATATCTATTTCCTGATGAGGAATCTCGTTCCTCATTCCTTAAAACTATTACTTATAAACACCTAAAATAAGTTATCAGATATTATAGTGCAAATAAGCGTAAAACATAAAATAGTTAAACTTTTATCACAATAGTAATTGGCGTCATACATATTCCATGCAAACAAGCATCGAGAAGATAAATAATCACAATGCTAAAGTTACAGATACAAGTGAGCACAAACCAACAAAGTAGAATTGAATCGAAAAAATATTTTAACAATAGTGTAATTTAAAAGAGAATCAAGAAATTTATCGAATTAAATTTGGATTATCTAATTAAGTTTGGATTAATTTCTAATTTATAAATAGATTGGAGGGTTAGATGGAAAATTTATCCCTTTTGTTGGTGATTTTGGACTAACATGGGAAGATGATATTATAAAAAGTTGACCGATTAAATTTTAATTTATAAATAAAACATTTGGAGGGCATTAGATGAAATTTTTCATAGCTAATTATTTATCTAATGGAATTCTATTAGAGAGGTGTACATGCATACAGTTTGCATACATAACCAGCCATAAGGCAAGTCTATGTGATAGGATAGAAACTTTTTCCTCCCTATCGGATAGAAACTTGTTTTATGATAGGGATTTTAACTAAGGACTATACTTTAAAAAAACTATGAATACATAGGTCTAACGTGGATAATATTAGTTTAGGATTGTTTATTTAATAATTCAATCTCCTGTAAATAGCACAAAATTCATATCATTTATTCATATCAACTATTCTTATTAAACATATTAATTATAATAGGATATTAATGTAATAACCAAAAGGGTTGAGGATATTTTGGACCAGGAAAGTTTTCTGAACTCCCACTTTTAAAGGGCGATCGTATCCATATTCAAATTTTACTTAATATAAATTACGATTTTGCTTATGAATCATATTAGCATCCATTATTAGTACGCAAAATGCATTCGGTTGGGATCACACTTAGATATAATACTTATCATATCCATATTAAGCTTGCCAATCATGGACACGATATGCTCGGATAAGTAAAATTCATATCCGTATCCATAAAATCGATCTGCATGCGGATATGCATGTGGATATATATAGCGATATACAAGCATTATACAAAATTGATATGAGAAAACTATATATATATATATATATATATATATATATATATATATATATATATATATATATATATATATATATATATATATATATATATATATATATAATACTCCCTTTAAAAGTACGAGTTAGAAAAACTTTTCATGGTCAATATTACCCTTTACTATTTTGTAATCTTAATCTATCTTAATCATAATTATATCCTATCCGAATCCCATGTGAACTACCTACAGGTCAATAATTTTAAAAAATAAGATTAATAAAATACATGAAATCTTTTAATATACTAAAGTAATACCCTAAGATGCCACGTGTCGAAATTTTAGAGCATTGACACATGGCACATTTTAGAAGCTTGGCCATTAATCTTCCCTCCCAAATTCTCCTAGCTAATTAACTTATTTCATTCTCTTTCTAATTAAATTCATGAGTTGCCTTTAATTGACCTTTCAATTTCTTTCCAAATAAACTTCTGCACATTTATAGGAGCCTCATTATTATTATCGCCTTTTAATTTCTCACGTTAGTCTTTTCTTGCCTAATTTCATCACTATAGCCTTTATCTTTTATCTTTATACTAGAAGAGAATCTCTAAAAGCTATGTGGCAAAATTTTAGAAAACTGATATTAATTTTGTCATATAACTAATTAGTAAATTTTAGAGATTACAACTTCTTCTCATGCCTCTTCAAGTCCTTAACATACTCCTCCACCTCATTTCATTTATCTTGCATTGATGATAAAAACGTTACATGCTATGGCCGCAGCGAATACCATTTGTTAATAATCACTAATTATAGCCTTAGGTACTCAAATTTCCCTAAAATTCTTTATATAGATTCCACATCCTTCCATTTTTAATCGCATCAAATCAAAAGAAGATATTATACTCATGAAGTCCAATTCACATCAAGAATCACACTCCTATCTTAATTATTTGTTTTGCTCTTTCAAAAATAAAAGACTGCAAAAGTACCATGTACTCATGGATGGAAAATATATCAAATAAACTCAACAAGGTATCTTCTACTGTTTTTCTTTTCCTTTTATTTTTCTAGATTTTTATTACAAGAAATATGACTGATGATCTCTTCCTTCTATTTGAGAGGTTATGGGAGATTATGTATTTATTTCTGGGATTTTAGGTATTAATTGTATTAAGGTTCCATCTTTATATGGTTTTGAGAAAATTTCCCTTTATTCATGTTCTTTTTCTTTTGAATTTTTGTTTTATATTAATCATGAGTTTTTCTTGAATGAAGGACTAAGGAGTCATGAGCTGTTGTATTGGTAAGGTACAAGCATGTTGACGCAACGCATAAAGTGACAGTCAATTTTTAATTTTTTTCTAGAATTTTCTTCATGTTTATTTTAGTTATTGTTAGTTTTGGAATATAAATTATTAATTTGTTGGTTTATGAATTAATCTGGATGAGAGGAGAGATCATATTTTAATATCAAAGAAAATAAATATTGTAAAACCAATAAATTTCTGATTTATCTTCTGAAATGTTTAATTCGCCACTTTATCTTCCCATTGGATGCATCTTCAGCAACTCTATATTCAGCGAGTTGTTTCTTGCTTGTGTATTTTGCATATCTGTGTATCTACCAACTAGATGGATATTACTTTAGACTTATGATTTTAATATGAATTAATACACTTTTCAATTCTTAATTAATAACGAAAATTATGACATTGTGGCATTCATATCTATTTCCTTTCTAAAAAATCAATATATAGAAAACCTGCCTAGAAATTACTAAGAAGTATTTAACAAGATAATAAAGATGTGACTTTTGGTTTTCTACTTATTACATTGGTATGGAAGATATGTTAATTTTTAGGTATTTATTTTGATTCTCCACTTATTATATATGTTGTTTCATGGTTAGAGTTGGGAAAATGAATGTAGTAAAGATTGATTGATTGTTGCTTTGAGTTATATTATCAATTTTGATTGCTATCCCTTATCAAATTTTATTGATACTATATATGTAAGTTTTAACATGACATATTGTACAATGAATTAAAATAATTGCTATTGTTTAATTTTGGTCAAGATAGTATTTCCTTATTCTTTGTTTAGCATTAGGGTTTAGGCATGGTAAATTAGACATTTAAATCTCTATTGTTGTGATTGATTATTTTGTTTTAAGTTGGGACATTCATAATTATCTATGAAAGTAAATTAATAAAAGTTAACTAAGTACATAATATTAAAAGTATCATAAGGAAACTACTCATGACATGGCTGAGTTTAACACTAGTGTGTGTGTGTGTGTGTCTATATATATATATATATATATATATATATATATATATATATATATATATATATATATATATATATATATATATATATATATATATATATATATATATATTCTCAAACAAGCTTTTGTAAATTTTTGTATTTTGAAGCTTAAAGATCTCCATGCTAATTTCTATCCCCCACCCACCTCTTCGTATTCCCTACCCTCATTTGAATCCAAGAAACAAAGTTTAAACCATAAATCCCGATTTCAATTCCTTTTTTGCTTTTCAATATAAAATTGATCCTCTTCATCAGCGGTATTCGCGTCGGTTTATGCTTCTCATAGGACTGAATTAATTCTAGTCTTCTCTCCAATTTGTAAAGGCTTAATCACTAATTGTTTGTTCTATTACTTGTTTTCTTTGTTATCTCAATGGTTAATCAATTCTTACTCATGTTTACTCTTCTTTCTTGATTTTTTTTCTTTAGGAATCAAAAGAGTGTAAAGTGGCAGACGATAAATCTAGGTATTTCATTTTTCAGTGATCTCTAGCTATTTTAAAATCGCTATCTTTGATTAGACTACCATTTCCATTCCAAGTGTCTCTCTCCTATTGCAACTTGGAATGATTTTAGATTTTTGTGATTGATGGTTTTTTTTTTTAAAATTTTTTTGCAGATCGGCTGCCATTATAAGGATTTATTGGAGATCTCATTCAATGTGAAGATCCTATTTCAAGTCTTTCTCTTATCTCTTATGCTTTTGAAATTTATTTGAGTTGCGGATATTTTTTAGTTGGCTTGAATATGATCCAATTCGAACTGCCTCCTCTCTTCGACAAGGTGACTATTTTCCTTTATGGTACATTTGGTTTTCTTGCTCCATGAAATATTTCGTTTGCATGTTACTTTGGATGTATTTTTTTTCTTTTTTAATGTTGATTTTAATGCAAATTAAACTCAAAAAGAAATGTGATAAAAAATTGTATTTTGGTTCCAGGGAGATAAAAGAAACTATCTTCATATGTCGCCTTATTTAAAATCCAAAGAACGTTTGAAAGATATAGAAATTACTACAATTTCCTTAAAACATAAACATTAATGTTCAGTTGTTGATCGCATATTATTTTCATATTCTCATTCTCATGGACTACCTTTGGTGAGTAATTATTTTGTCTATAGCTCCGAATAATGAAATTAAGCTAGCTAAATTTTTTCATGTTTAGACATTTCTTGAGTTCACCTTCAATTTTTCTAGCTATATGTTGTCTTTTCATTAATGCATGCAATTCCCTCAAAGATCATGTAGAAAACTCCAATTCATTGCTCATGAGGTGGAAATAAGTGTACTTTATGGATAATCTTGATTAGTTTAATGATTTTAGGGATTAATTTAAAATAAATTAAGAAACAGGGGACCTAATAGTAATTTCAATGATTTTAGGGACTAATTTGAAAAATGTTAAAGCTTTTATATCTATTTTACTCAGTGAAGTTTCTTCTTATCTTCAAACGGTTATTCCTATTTCCTACTTATGTTTCTTAATTATTTAATAGAATTTACTTTGTTTCATTATTAGCAAGATTTGCTATTTCTTACAAATTTCAGATTTAGTTTGACCTGTGAATGGGATTCGTTAAATAAAAATAAAAAATAAAAAATCTTTGTTTGGGTTTGATTAGGTGACAATTAGGGGTGAAATCGAATCGAATATGAGCGAATAGTGCCTTGTTCGAATTCGAATTCTGCTTAAATAGCACTATTCGTATTCGTGTTCGAATTCGACTCAAATAATAGTTGAAATTCGAATTCGCTTCGTTTAGTTATGTACATGTTCGGTAACTATTCGTGAACATTCAATTAACAATATTTCGTGGTTTTGATGTCAAATTATTCTTCAAATATTCGATATCTATTCGCCAATTATTTGAAAATGTTTACAAATGAACAAAGCTCAGCAAACAAAGTCTAATCCTTTAGTGGAATCAGTTTCATGGTTCCTAAGGAGGCTGCATAATTCTCCTCTCTCTTGGCACTAACTGGGAGAAATCTCCATCCTTTTAGAACCTCTAATTTCTTTTCGTGTTTTAGTGTTTAGTGCATTTTATAAGTGATTTTACTCTTTATAGAATACATGATTTATTGATAGCAGAAAAATATCATTTCATGATGCAATATTTAGTAGTATTTTAGGATACTTAAACTCTAATAGGTGTACTGTTTATACATTATTTTAATTGTTGAAATTGTAATAGGATAGATTGTATCAAATAATTGCCATGTTACTATTATACATGTAAACTATTTCGCGTAATTTTTATTTGAAAACATATAATATATTATTATTCCATTTACTGTTGAATTTCTGACATGAGTAACCCAGAAAATTAGCATGTACCCATTCATGTTCGTGTCTCAGATTATCATTAAATACGGAAATTTAACAGATGAAAGACTATAATGATGTGGTTATTTAATGTCAAATGTTTTATGTTGCTGAAATGTGTTCTTTGTTTATGTGTCTACATATGCAATCACTAAATACTTTATGGAATTTTGTCTATGATTACCATTTATAGTTCAATTGGTGGAAATTTTTCCATCGAGACAACCACTTTCTAACATTTTTAACTACCAATTTATAGTCCCTATAGGGATCTCCAATTTTCCACTTAATAAGAACATGTTGTTTTGGATTGTTATGCATTGTTTGTTATATTTCTTTGTGAACTCAGGTTGTTGTTTTTAATTGTGCGATAAAATTAAATAATTTTCTATGTTTTAAGCAACACTGGGCCATCTACTTGAAAGACATTGATGAAATATGGGAATTATCATGTCGTTGATAATTTGAAAATTGAAAAAAGACCACAAAGTTTTAAAATTTGCAAAAAATCCTCAATAGTTCAAAATTGTAAAAACCTAAAATTTCAAAAGTTATGTCCAATACCAAAAATCTGGAATTATCAACATGCCCTTGAAGGTACAATTTTTACATAAAATAACCCAAAGTCATAAAACTTATAAAAACAACCTCGATAGTTCAAACCTACAAGTATCCTAAACTTATAAAATTTAGCGACAACACATGAAATATGGAAATTAGTAAGCACCCAACCGACAATTTAAAATTTGTAAAAACGTGCTCAAAATTTTTAAAATTTTAAAAGCAACACTTCTAAAGTTCAATCACACCAAACCCTAAAATTTAAAAATTTAAAATAAAAGAGAAATTATTTGATATTCTTTCATTAAGATATGTAAATTTAACTTCCACCTTAAAATTTTACTAGACTTTTTCAACATCTTAAAATAATCTAAGTTGATGTTGGTGAAAAATAACAATAATATTAGATTAAAAACATCCCGTTAAGGTATAAAGGTATATACATGATACTTATTTTCGATAGCGTAAGAAAAAATTAATATTGACACTCTTTCTTTATTCTCTCTTTCTCATATACAGTGGAATGACTCCACACATAACTTTATTTGGGGATATGGCTACAAATGAAGGATCAATTCTTGAAGACACACCCAAAGATAAACCCGTAATAGCACTATCTGACTTCAAGATCTCTAAGTATAAAGGTAAAGTATTTCATTACTAAAATTCTTATTGAAGGCCACTAAACATAAGATTCATCTTATGACTATCTCAAATTTGCAGGGGAGATAAGCATATCATCGCAAGGAATATCAACAATATATATCAACCCCAAAATACAACTTACTAAAGAAATAACGGAATAGTAAGTAGAACATGCATACCTCTATATAACACAATAAAGAAATAATATTATATTTTAATCTAATATGTATGGTTCATTTAGAAGAAGCTACCAAAACAAAAGGATCTCCATCAACGCTCTTTATAAATGTAACAGAAATTCAAATTAGCGATATTATGCACATCACGCATCTCGACACGTGTACAATATTACAAAACCTACTCTCATCCACACAATTAAATCTAACTAAAATTTACCAATATACAACCATGATATTTCACATTTAAGACAAAGATAATTACCATTTTAAATAGACTTGAGCCCCGGTTCTACGCTTTAAGCAACACTGGGCCATCTACTTGAAAGACATTGATGAAATATGGGAATTATCATGTCGTTGATAATTTGAAAATTGAAAAAAGACCACAAAGTTTTAAAATTTGCAAAAAATCCTCAATAGTTCAAAATTGTAAAAACCTAAAATTTCAAAAGTTATGTCCAATACCAAAAATCTGAATTATCAACATGCCCTTGAAGGTACAATTTTTACATAAAATAACCCAAAGTCATAAAACTTATAAAAAACAACCTCAGTAGTTCAAACCTACAAGTATCCTAAACTTATAAAATTTAGCGACCACACATGAAATATGGAAATTAGTAAGCACCCAACTGACAATTTAAAATTTGTAAAAACGTGCTCAAAATTTTTTAAAATTTTAAAAGCAACACTTCTAAAGTTCAGAATCACACCAAACCCTAAAATTTAAAAATTTAAAATAAAAGAGAAATTATTTGATATTCTTTCATTAAGATATGTAAATTTAACTTCCACCTTAAAATTTTACTAGACTTTTTCAACATCTTAAAATAATCTAAGTTGATGTTGGTGAAAAATAACAATAATATTAGATTAAAAACATCCCTGTTAAGGTATAAAGGTATATACATGATACTTATTTTCGATAGCGTAAGAAAAAATTAATATTGACACTCTTTCTTTATTCTCTCTTTCTCATATACAGTGGAATGACTCCACACATAACTTTATTTGGGGATATGGCTACAAATGAAGGATCAATTCTTGAAGACACACCCAAAGATAAACCCGTAATAGCACTATCGACTTCAAGATCTCTAAGTATAAAGGTAAAGTATTTCATTACTAAAATTCTTATTGAAGGCCACTAAACATAAGATTCATCTTATGACTATCTCAAATTTGGGGAGATAAGCATATCATCGCAAGGAATATCAACAATATATATCAACCCAAAATACAACTTACTAAAGAAATAACTAATAGTAAGTAGAACATGCATACCTCTATATAACACAATAAAGAAATAATATTATATTTTAATCTAATATGTATGGTTCATTTAGAAGAAGCTACCAAAACAAAAGGATCTCCATCAACGCTCTTTATAAATGTAATGAAATTCAAATTAGCGATATTATGCACATCACGCATCTCGACACGTGTACAATATTACAAAACCTACTCTCATCCACACAATTAAATCTAACTAAAATTTACCAATATACAACCATGATATTTCACATTTAAGACAAAGATAATTACCATTTTAAATAGACTTGAGCCCTGGTTCTACGCTTGCAAAGGCTGCAACAAGAAGGTGGATAAAGATGTTAATAGCAAGTGTCTAAATGATAAATGACATAGAATCACTAATGACCCGATACCAAGGTTAAGTAATATCTATTTTTTATATAAAAATATCAAAATTCAATATTAACATATAATCTAGAAATCAACAATGAAAATTTCAGGTATGTAGTTAAGATTCTCATGAAAAATGACACGAAAAATGCAAAGGTAACATTATTTCATGCAGCAGAAACTCTTATTGGATGTACAACTAAAGAATTCATTGCAGAGAAAAAAGAGGTAATTCCTAATTCTATTTAAGTAATAAGTTTGAATATCAAAAAAATATTCATACACATGATATTAACCTTTGTTCTCATTAAAATAGAAAAAAAAAATCAAAAGATGAACAAGCCGAAGGAAATATAATAGCATAAGAAATCCAGCTCCAACCCGATATCACAATTTATATAGACGATGAAGACACTACTATAGAATTGCCCATAAAAAGATAAAGGTGGAGAAGGATTGATCTCGGCTCAATTAAATATGAAAAAGAAGGAATAAAAGATAATATTTTTTGAATATTTTATAGTAAAGCTTAATTTTTTGAGTAAAATTAGGAATATTTAGAAGGGATTTTCATGCAAAATTTTTAATATGCTTATGTGAATGCTTTTGTCATATAAAATTATACTAGAGTTACCATTAATCTTTAGTTTTTATTTTTTTTATTTTAAGTCTATCAATAATTAAGATGTCTTGCAGTCTTGTGAAAAGTATGTGCTCTCTGCTGAGCTTATACAAACTATCTTAATATTAAGTATTTGGTTATATTTTTATTAACACATCAATAATATATTATTGTATTTTTTCAAACTTAATACTACATTTAATGACTAAGATAAACAAATTGGAGATCGATGATTTGATCCGATAAACAAATATGTTACATGAAGTTTGATATATACAAATTTTAAAAAAATATTGTGTATGCGAGTATATAAAAGTATATTGATCCCAGCTTAACACACAAATCTATTTCATAAATTTTTAAAAATGTTTTAATAAAATTTATGACAAATATAATAATTCATGTTTATATATTTCAACTCAAAATGAATCTAACTTATTTTATAGTAATATAATAAATAAATAAAAATAATTTTGATATTAATAGTGCATCTTATTGCCCAAGATACAATCCCTCTCATCAACATTTTGGAAGCAATGACTTTAGAAGTTGATGGTGCAATATTTTCTCCTCCTTTACGGCATCAACCCATTTCACAACCACCGTGGCTTACATGTCATTATATTTAGGTGTGCTTAATTCAGGCCATCAGTCCCTTATAAATCAAAATATTAAGCTTTTGAATTCAAGAATCAAAGAACTAGGCAAATAGTCAGTTTTTGAATTCAAGAATCAAAGAACTAGGTCATTTTTTGAATTCAAGAATCAAAGAACCAGGTCATTTTTTGAATTGAATCAAAGAACTAGGTCATTTTTTGAATTCAAGAATCAAAGAACTAGGTCATTTTTGAATTGAATCAAAGAACTAGGTCATTTTTGATAGTCATTTTTGAATTCAAGAATCAAAGAACTAGGCAAGTAGTCACTTTGCATTATTTTACCATGAATACAGAGAGAGAAAATTTGAGATTTCTACATGCCTAGAAATTTGCTTGACCTTAAACGTTAATTGGATGGTAAATTTACATCAATTGCATTTTATTTAGATGTATGTGTTGTTTCATACGATTCTTTGAGCATGTGTTGTTGGCAACGTGGATGCTATATATCTCTTATCTCAAAAGAAGTAACACCATACATCAATAATTTAAGAATACTCATTCAAGAAAGAATACTCATATGATATTTACTTTTACTTGAAAAAAGTATTTTAAAACATCTCTAATTTATAGTACAACTTTGTGAACAACAAAAGGATAACTTCTAGAACCATAGTATTATAATAGTATGAGCATAATATATTCTAGACAAATCTGCATTGTACTCAAGTTAAAATATATATATATATATATATATATATATATATATATATATATATATATATATATATATATATATATATATATATATATATATATATATATATATATATATATATATATATATATATATATATATATATATAATATATTGTAGAATAAACTGCATTGCACGGTTAAAACTTATATATATATATATATATATATATATAT